>VZQC01010970.1:0-76279 GCA_009823505.1 Rhizomys pruinosus | reverse complement strand
AAAAAAAAAAAAAAAAAAAAAAAAAAAGGAAAGAAAAGAAATACAAAGTTTTCCCTCTAGAATCTAAGCATTTGCTCTCAATCATATCTGTTTGAACTGAATGTTCTAACAATGAGAATCTGGGTGACTTGTATAAACAAGGAATAAAGGTCACAACTGAAAATGTATTGTTCTTTTTTAAATTTGTATTTCTGTTGTTTCATGAAAATAGATTTGTATGAAGGAATCCAAATATCTTTAGTGTTAGCATTTCAGGGTTCAAATGTTTTTTTTTTTTCTATGTAAAGTTAATAGTAATTTAGTGAAGTAGCACAGACCCAAACACCACAATTTCTCTCTTCTGTTTATACCCTAGATCTGACACTTAGAAACAAGTAAATAAACTTCAGTAGCTACAAAAGCCAAGGAAGTAAAAAGACACCATGGAAGAGGAGGAGAATGAGGTGTAGAAAGGAAGATAGCAGGACACGGGAGGAACTAGGAAGTATGAGGACATTAAAGGGGATAGGGTTTGAAATGAGCATGGAAGTAGGAGAGTAAAGCAGAGAGGAAAGGAGGAAGGAGAAATTAATCAACACCAAAGATGTTCAGAAAAACATAAGGAAACATTATAACCACATTTAGTAACATGAGGTAACCATGTTGCCCCAAGAGATACTAGATTTCTAACAAAACCCCAACACCAGGCATGGGACACAGCCTTTCAAGTTGTTGGTCAGGTTAGTCAGAGACTCCCAAAACACCATATGCTAATGCTTATTTTCCTTGGTTGCCTCTCAGAACATAGAGATAAGACCTTATTGTTGAAGTCATTGCATATTTCAGGCATAAGACTGGAAGGAATCAAGCTGGAGCTGACATGAAGCCTCCTTTCATATCAGAAGGTACTATGCAAATTGATAAGGGAGAAAGGCAACCAATAGTCTTAGATAAGACTAAAACCCACAGATCACAGCAATGAAAGCCCAGACAGATGCAATGCCCCTTGATAATTCCCATATAGAATTTTATATAAATTTTGAGAAAACATAAAAATAATCAAAATATTTACAAAATGTACATATAGATAGAAATAATAATGTGAAGATAATAACATTTTATAAAAATTTCCATTGATTTAATAAAATTGAAGTTAAAATGCTTTATAATTCTTTATGTTTAAAGAAATCCATTATGCTTAAGTGAAGTAACGCAGTCCCAGAAAAACAAATGATGAATGGTATCCCTCATTTGTGGATGCTAGCACCAAATCCATAGTTAAAAAGCAAGCTGAACAAAGTTAATGTTATGTTTCTTTTTATCTGAAGGCAATTATGCTGTTACAATGTAAATCCCTTAACGGGCTCTAGAATTAACTGACCACTTATTTTCAGACTTTGTAATTGTGGTATATGTGTGGAAGGTATTTTATTTATTCATATTTTAGAGTAATATAAAATTAAAAGGAAAATTTGAACTCCTAAAAAAAGAAAAAAAGGAAATTCACGTGAAATAGATATAAGACAAGAAGTGAAAGCATCTCTAAATGAGGAGAGAGATGTTTGTGCTGTGTGCTATTAATTAAAATATGATGAATTAGTGGAGCAGAGCTGAATTATTTGTGTATAGAATACAATGCAGAGTCTTTATTGCTTGTTGCAATATGATGAGTAGTTTGAAAATCAATAAAGAAAATATGGCTTTTAAATGAATAGTGTTGAAAAATGATAATTCATTTGAAACGAATGCAATAGGATTCTTTCTTCCATCATTAATAGAAGTTAGACTTATATGAAATAAGTAGTTATGTCAAAACAATATTTCTAAGATTTGGTATAATACTCAATTGCTCTGTTTCTTTGCTTGGGATTGTAAAGATTTTCTTAAGACAAAATTGCCATTCATAAAACCAAGATTGACAAATAGGATTGAATTAAAGTGAGAAAGCCTCGATACCAAACACACTTCATAGAAATTGAAAATTCAATTTACAGACTATAAGAAGATATTCAAAACACATATAACCAATAAAGAAATACAAAACCTCCCACAGATCAGTATGAAAATGACAAAATAGCTAATATAAAAAGCAAGAAATATATGACAAAGCATTTTAAGAGGCAATACATAGAATCATTGAAGATGTAAAGAGACAGTCAATCACACTTATTATCAAGTAGATGTGAATTGGAAAAATAATGGAATTCAATTTTATACATTTTCAAGAACTGTGAAAATCCCTTGTGCTTGAAGACTGATTTTTCACTCAGTTCTAACTTGTGGGTGAAACTGTTGAAACAGCCTCTTCACTCAGCCACCTGAGCATTTTTTGACATTGTCTTGTAAGTTTAACATTTATGCTCTAACTAACCAGGAACTGTATTTCTTTTTCTTTTTTTTATTATTCTTGTATGTGTATGAATGTACTGTCTGCCTGTATGTTTGTCCACCCATGTCATGCAATGCTGCGGAGGTCAGAAGAGGGTGTTGGATTCCCCTGGAACTGGAGTCAAAGACTGTTCTCAGCCGCCATGTAGGTGCTGGGAATCGAACCTGGGTCCTCTGCAAGAGCAGTCAATGCTCTTAACCACTAGGCCATCTCTCCAGCCCAGGAACTGTATTTCTAAGTACATACATAATGAAACCAAGAATATATTCTGGACTAATATTAAAGAACGTACATTCTTAGATGATCACATATGGTCAGGGAGGTTTGGCCATAGACAGTGTCCCTGTTGTGAAGAGTGAAGCCATTCCTTCAGCCAAAGAATGCTTATAAAACAAGTCTAAATGATTTATGAAGGGCCCAGAGTAAACTAGATAACAGTTTTCCATACTTTAAAAATACTGTGACTATGTTTTGAATATAGTGTCACTATTTTATAAAGAAAAGTGCCTACTATGAAACTATACACTTTGTAGAAATATTTAGAAATTTAATATCCAGTGGGAAGTATCCTAAAAACATTTATGATAGTGGAGACTTTGGGGATTAGGAAGTAGAGCTATAGCAGGGTAATGTCACTTCAGAGAACTGAGTTACTGCCATTAATTTTTTAATTTCTTCATGGTGGACGAGTGATATATTTATTTATATATATGTATAAAGGCCTACAGAATCATACACATTCATATTTTCTGACATGAATCAAACATTGATCAATGATAAGATGTCATTAAACTTGTTGGAAAATAATTCCATGCTCTTTACTTGAGGCCTAAAAATTAAGAACTGAAAGCATATACTGGTAACTCCCCTACAAATAAAGAAAATTACATTAGATAATTCAAATCTTTTTAAATTTCTCTCCCCATGTCTCCGTGTCTCTGGCCTTTTCTGTCCTCTCTCTCTGACAGGACAGTTTATTCCTCTATAGCCCAGATTGACCTTAAACTTGAGATCTTACTGCTTCAGCCTACCTGGTGCTAAGATTAAAGGTCTGTGCCACCACTCCAGACTTCATTTTCAATTGTATTTATTCAAAGATGTACACTTGGCTGCTTAACTATGAAGGGAAATTTTCTCTACTAGACCATGAAACTTTAAAATGAGGAAATGCATCTCGTTAATCTATATATTTCCAAACTGGGCGCTACAGCTAGAATGACAGCAGACATCCACTAAATACTGATTTAGCTCAAGAGGAAGCATTACAGTGAACCTGCTAATTGAAAACTGCTGGACTATATCCATTCTAACCACTGTTCATTGTAAAGCTAACATCTCAAATGAACTCTGAGCTGTTCAACAATTTAATAGACAGGGGCTGTGGGAATTTAGTGCAGCAGGCATGGCCCCACACCTGCTGTCAGGGACTAAAAGAAAAAGTACAAGTTCCACATACCACTTGAAAATTAATAATTCTTAACTTGATTTTTATGGATCCCTTTTTAATTGTAGTATCTCTGATCACAAGTTTAATGTGTTTTCTCCTAAAAATTTCCTCTTTCTGTCTAGTACTTCCTTCACCTTCCCTGGAATCTATACCCATGAATTTTTCAGCTGTGTATACAATTTTTTTTTAATTTAGAGGAAAAAATGTCCCAAAATTACAACCATATTTGCTGTCTCTAATGTGAAACAAAATAAATAACATGAGTTCACTGGTATCTATAATCTAATGTATGGGGCAATAGGCAGCATGATTTATAAGTAAACCATTCATTGAAGTTTTGGGGTCTTTCACCCATTTTGAGTTGACTTTTGTGCAGCTTGATAGATATGGATCTAATTTCATTTTTCTACATGTAGAGAGATCCATGACTTCTTCAATTGTCTTCAAAGATTTAAATTTTTCATTGAACAAGTCTTTCTTGTGATTTGAAGCTTAGTCACTGAACTTAGTTCATTATAAAAATATTTATTTATAATGTACATTTCATGTGTATGAGTGCTTTGCTTGCATATACGTAAGCATACCTATGTCGTGCAATCCCATAAGAAATATTTGGGTCTCCTGGTACTTGATATATAAATGGTTTGCTAGCCACTGTGTGGTTGCTGGAAACTGAACCCAGTTTCTCTGAAAGAGAAGCCAGTGTTCTTAACTGCTGAGCCATCTCTCTTGCTTCTATTTGGTGAATCTTGAAATTTATACTTGATTGATACTTAGAAATACTTAACAAATAGTTGAAGCTACAAATGCATTGTTTTGTATGGTCGTGTGTTCAGAGACTAGAAATCCAGTTTTTATAGTAACTAAAATGGATTTAGAACAGGAGGAAGTCTATTCACACTAGGTTGTAACAGTCAGATAATCAGGGATCTGTTAAAAACAAACATCTAGAATTTGTCAAATCCACAGTAATGTTGGTAATTAGGAATGACATTGGTCTTGGAAATTCTACCTTTCCAGGAAGGTTATTGGTGTAATCTTGACTTTAGAGCAAAGCATAGCTGAAGAAACTGACTTTTGGAGGAAAAGACAGAGAAATTCCAGCATGTTAACAAGGAATTGACTTGGGCCTCCGTTTTTAAAATTTGGACGCCATGGCCAGTTGTTCTTCATAACATGTATTCCATATCCTGCTATTTAGGGGCAATTGAAATCAGCACAATTATAGGATTTAACATTTTCCCAGGGGTCAGTCACAGCTTCATCCCTTTTCTTCTTCTTCTCAACAGAAAGTCATGTTTCTTTGTGTTGTGCAAACTTTAATGAAGCAGTCTGTGGGGTGATGACCAATCTATCTGACCTATTTTTGGACTGGTTAGTCTCACTCTCTCTCTCTTCCAGAACCAAATAATAAGATGTGAGTCACTGGTGCTTTATTGTAAGATGAAACATGGTCTCTGTCTTTGCTTTGGGGTATCATTTTTCAACTAGTAATTTTTAGAAAAAAAATACATTCTATATAGGAAAAAGTTATCAAGGAAAACATCTTGGTAAAGATTCTAAATATGATCTTACTCTCTCTAGCTGTATTATTTGTCTAGACACAACACAGGAACACTGAACTCCTGAGTCATCAGATAAGCCCTGCTTGAGGCAGTTCTCTCTGCTGCATTTGTGTAGATAGTGCTCTTCACATACTTTACCAGAACTTTCCTGGGAATTAAAATAAAATTTGTAAATAAGGACTTCAAATTTTACTTTGTGACAGGATTATTCACTTAACTTAAAATATTTTCCTAAAATAACTGAGGTTTATATGAAATTATAAGTTTCCATCTATTCTCTTCTTACATCAAAAAATGCTCGGCCACTATCTCTAATACTTTTTTATTTTTTATGTCATATTTTAATTTTTCCTCAAAACAATCCAACCTAAACTATGAATAATTATGTATGCCCTCAACATATACTTCAAGGTTTATTAACTTTATTAACAAATTATTCATTCTTTTAGCACTTTCTGAAGTGTAACTTGAAAACTAGACTTAACATGACTTAACTTCTGGTTCTTTTGTGAGAAGTAAAACAGCCATTTATTTATTTTCCTACCATTTTTGTCTCTTTTAAATTATTACCTGTTATGACTAGATATGCAAATTTCTAAGTATCATTCCTTCTAAGAGTAACTTCAAAACTATGTTCTTACAGAGTGCATATAGCCTGATTTGTAGTAACCATCAGAGGTGAGAGATGAAGAAATTATTCCAATTGTACTTCTACTTTTCTCTCTTCTAGCTTTTAGTGCAGAATAATCTGGAGATGAAGTAGTGGAATAATTTGGAAATGAAAATGGTGATGATGCTGGTAGTGAGAGAAAAGTGTTTGCAGAATGAAATAAATTTAGGCTTGAACCTTCCATTTTTATTAGTGGAATGCTTTTACTTATTTCCTATGACTTTATGCAAATATAAGGACTTGACTCAGGAATCAAAGTTAAAATTACACCCACTATGCTGTGTATCTTGGTGAGCTATCCCAATATTATTGCACCTGCAATTTCCCAAACCATATTTTACCCAGTCAGACTTAAAATATTGCTCTAGTCTGCCTTTATTCCTGTGAAGTGGCACCTTGAAAGTGATACCTTGTGTGTTAGAGAAGACAGGCTAAAAGTAGATCCAATAAACTGTCTGTCTAATTTATGCTGCACAAGGCAGCACCCGGGGACACTGTGCAGTAAGGCAAAGAGGCAGGAAATAAATTTCAGAGAGTACAAGGTTTTAAAGCGCTGCAGACTAAGGATAAAATTTTGTTGACTGTTTATACCTCAATCTCTAGAACCAGTTGGATTTTAATTCTCACTTTTCTCTTATTTTTCCTCATTTTGTCTTCTATATCAACAAATTATCTTGAAAATATGTGCTAACATATTTTGGCTAGCTTTGTTTCCCAAAATGCGACATTTTTTATTTAATGTTGATTTAGATATATCTCTGCCCTAATGAAATCTGTTATTTTTTCAAGGAAAATGGTCACCCACTTTTTAATCACAAATCCTTTTCCCCTTTCAAACACAGACAATTGGTAAAAAAAATCAAAAATCAAATATAGAGACCTTAATAAACTTAAATATGCTATAGCTTTCTAACTTACAAAGATCCATAGATGTGCCTTTAAATTAATATCTGATTTAAACTTGATGGAGAGAAACTGTAGATAATAATCAAAGAGAAAATATTCTAAGCGCATGTCCTCCTATTCAACTTTGTAATGATCACAGTCACATATAATATATTGTATCTGTTGGATGGTTAGTATTCTTTTTTATCAAAGTGAAGTCCAGTTTCAAAACCCTAAGTAATTTTCTAAATTATGTTCTTTTTTATTGACATTTTGTATATTTCATGCATCATTTTTCAGTCCAATTTGGATGCATTCCCCTCTCCCTGCCGCTGCCCTCTTCCTCCCCAGTTTATGCATTCTTTCTAAGCAATGTTTTTTATAATATTCGAATTGAATAGTCAATGCTAGTTTGACATATTATCAGTTCAAGCAGAATTTCAAGCAATAAAATAACTAAATGGGTTAATATTTTAATCATGTGTGACTATAAATAATGATGAATTACAGCAATACACACAGTAAAAATAAAAAAGGAAAAAGATTCATAAACTTCCCTCAAAACACTAAAATACCATTTATAATAAGTGTACTTAATCCAAATCAGATGTCTGTTTTATTTTAAAACATGGCCACAAGTTATTTTGACATTCTTTTTGTTCCACATTTAGTTGAAAAAATAGTCTGCTTTAAAGGACTGTATTTCTTGGTTTCTTATTGATTGACGACTTACATTGGCTCATAAATTTGACCTTCCTTTTTGGTGAGAAATGCTTTATGATTCTCATATTCACCTTCTGACACCTAAGCTGTAGCCATAAAATGGAATAGAACCATTGCACTCGGGTAAATGTCATATTCTGTACCCACATTTTCAGAATGTAATAAAGATGCTACAGAGGAACCATACAGGAGTGAAGTGTCTTATTTATAAAGTCATTCTAAAGATGGTTTGATGGCATATTTTAATTAAGGTAAAAGTGAATCTAAGAATCCTTTACCATATTCTAGGCATTACAAATAATTGAAATCCTTAAATGTTTTCTGTACAGAAAGAAAACAATTAATCTTTTTAGGATATTCTGAAAATGAAATTCATTTGAAAACAAAATTTAATATGAATTATTCTTCATATCCATTATTCCATTTCCAAAATTATTGTTGAAATTTTAAAATATTAAGCTAGGTTTTATTATTTTCCCCCAAATAATAACGTGATGCTAAATGTGGCTTTCAAAAGCACTCTGTTCTAGGACTGCTAAAATGTATTATTTATTGTTAAATGTCAGCCAAGTTATCATAAAATTTGAAGCATTCTTAATAAATTTCATAGTGATCATTTGATTTGATAATATTCTTCCACGCTGGTAGAACTGAGTTTTCTCTGGTTGCAAGTGCACACAAAATTGCAGACCAAACAACTGCTTTCTTTCTGGAAGCAGAGCAAACATATGCAGGACACTGCTGGTTTCTTAAGTTGCTGTTTTTGCATTTTTCTGAGGTTGAGTTTCCCATCATGATCTTTTTTAAATGCAGAGCTTCTTGCTGCTTACTTTCTCTTGTAACTATCAACTCCAATTTTAGTGACTGATATGAGGAAAGGAATTCTGGGAAATGCAGTCTTGGAATATACAAAGAGAAACTGAATCATGCAGAATTTCACTAGATTTCTAATTGCTGTGGACACTTGAAGTAATGAAGATCAATTCAAAACATATATGCATACATACTATACCATTAGACAGGGTTCCTTCATACACACAAGTTCCCTCTGCCTGAGGTAGAATGAATCTCTGTACAACACATTTTTGTCTCAAAATTCAAGTTTACATTTAAATTACCATCTTCTGTCTACTTTTCCTCACTGTAACAAAATAACCAGGATGATCAATTTATAAAGATGAGCATTAGTTTTTTCTTACACTTTTGGAATATCCAGTCCATGTAAGTTTGTCTTATGACTTGGGCCTTTTGGTATGACATTATGTTGGAACAATGGCTCATCACTTCCTCTGGAATAAAAAGACCAGGAGGAAGGCAGAAGATTAAAGGATCTCTCAAATCCAATGAAATTACCTTCTGCATGATGTAAAAACCTCTGATTAGTTCCCTAGCCACCTAAAGGCTCCACCATATTACTATCACCCTGTGCTAGAGACCATATCTTTAACAAATGGGCCTTTGAGACCTTTTGGAATGGGAATGTGTATTCGGTTCCACTGTATATTGTGAGAATGTAATTTGTCTTTTGATTTTACAGGAGCTTACAGTTTAAGAGATTGGCCTGAGTCTCAGAAGAGACCTTGGACTGTGGACTTTTGAATGGCATTGAGACTGGTAAAGACTGTGGGGACTTTTAAGGTTGGACTAAATGCATTTTGCATTTTGTATGGTCAGGAGCCTATGGGGGCCAGGGAGTGGAATGTGGTGGTTTGAATGTGTGTCCCCCATAGGCTCTAGGTATTCAGACGTTTGTCTCTAGTTGGTGGCACTGTTTTTGGAGGTCTTGGGGTGTGTGGCCATGCTGCAGGAAGTGTGTCACTGGGGACAGGCTTAGTGAGCTTAACAAGCCTCATGGTCTACAGTTGCTTCCTCTCTGTTTCCTGTGCTCTTTGTGAGATGTGACCCTCGGTTTGCTGTTCCAAATCCAGCCGCCACGCCTCCTGCCACAATGGACTCTAATTCCCTCGAACTGCCAATCGTAAGCTCAAATAAACTCTTCCTTTTATAAGTTCTTTGGTCTGGTGTTTTATCACAGCAACAGATAACTGACTAATACAGAAGTGTCTTCAAGTGCAACCCTATTCCACAAGGAAGTCTCAGAGTGGCTTCTGAACAACATTCAAAGACTCTGGAAAATGGTAGTGACATGAAGATGCTTTGGTTAGTGCAGCTATGGGAGAGAACACGACCAGCCTGCAAGGACTGAGTGGTGAACACAGCTGACTACTGAGAATGAAAATTGCCAGACTGCGTTAAATATCCTGAGGGAAAGCATGCAATGACCACGGGGTCTCCAAGTTAAAGTTTTTATAATTCCCCATTGAAGCTTTTGAAATATCAAGCAAGCTGTTCATAAAGGAGTCAGACTCCATCAGCCCCCAAAGAGTACATAAAACTCTACCGTATCTGCCTGCTCTTTGGCTTATGCTTACATAAGATTTCTTACATATGATCTTTACTTCCATTTTCTTTCAAGCTTTCGATGTCATTATCATTAAAGTGTATCTCTCTTTTTCCAAATTTGACTTTATAGACCCAAATATAGTGATATTCTGGCTATATTACTTGAAGCATTTAGTTAAATTGCATCTAATATAATTACATATGTAATATATATATATATATATATATATATATATATCTCAACTACCATCATACAATTAATTTTGTATTTTATTTACTCTTTTTCCTACCTTTTGATTAATCTATAATTTGCTGTTCTTTTTTTTTTAATTTTATTTCTTTCTGTATGTGTATGAATGTACTGTCTGCATGCAGGTGTGTGCACCCGTGTCATGCAATCCCACGGAGGTCAGAGAGGGTGTTGGACTCCCCTGGAACTGGAGTTCTCCTGGAATTGGGGTTTTAGATGGTTCTTGGCTGCCATGTGGGTGCTGGGAATCAAACCCGGGTCCTCTGTAAGAGCGGTCGGCACTCTTAACCGCTAGGCCATCTCTCCAGCCCCTGTTGTTCTATTTTTATCATTTTATTAAATCTCAGTTTATGCAACATGCTCAATCTTCATTTTAAGAAGCCCAGAGATTACCACACGAATCCCTGGCACATTGTAATTAAATGTGATGATGTTGTAGATGACGTTACAATATCCTGAAGAAAATTGATCCATTCCTTATTGCTGTTATTATGTCCTTTTTTGTTTTGTTATTTGCTATTCTTAGAATGATATGTCCAAACATACTTTTGTACTATTTTGCTAAAATTTTGCTATGCATCATAAAGCTATTTATACAATTTTTGAAGAACATCTTAGTTGTTGTCTTTATATGATTGGTGCTCTTTACTCTTTTCTATATGGCTCCAATTAAAATATATTTGATCTTATGGACTCCTTGTGTATTCTCTCTCTCTCTCTCTCTCTCTCTCTCTCTCTCTCTCTCTCTCTCTCTCTCTTTCTCTCTCTCCCCTCTCCCTCCATCTATCTCCTCTCATTTGTTATTTACCTTCACAATGATTATTTACATCTTTGATGTCTGTATTATACTTTTTTGGTCTTTTTGAGACGTCTCCCTGTAGCTCCAGCTGTCCTGGAACTCTCTCTATGTAGACTAGGCTGCCCTTGAACTCACAGAGATCTGCTTGCCTCTGCCTCTTGAGTGCTGGGATTAAAGGCGTGTGCTGGGCTGAAGAGATGGCCTAGCGGTTAAGAGCGCCGACCACTCTTACAGAGGACCCGGGTTCGATCCCCAGCACCCACATGGCGGCCGAGAACCGTCTGAAAATCCAGTTCCAGGAGAGCTCCAGTTCCAGGGGAATCCGACACTCTCTTCTGACCTCCGCGGCATTGCATGACACGGGTGCACAAACTTGCATGCAGACAGTACATTCATACACATACAGAAATAAATAAAATTAATAAAGGTGTGTGCTGCTATGCCTGACTTCTACACTTTTTATTGTAGCATCACTTCTAGTCCAAGAGCAAGCCATCTGTTGAGAAAGATTAGAACATGGTGCTAATGATTAACTAACACTAAATATATTTGAACTGTGATATCATCTTAAGAAAGCGTGTAAGATTTGTGTGTATATGTGTGTGTATATGTGTGTGTATATGTGTGTGTATATGTGTGTGGGGGGTTCATGTAGAAGAACTTACAAAGGAGATAATGTTCCCTCTTGAACTCATAGGTTGTCACATAAAGAGTCAATGCCAGTTGTGAGATAACACCCCTCAAGCATTTGTTGGTCAATGGTATCCCAAACACCATTAAATAATGAAAGCTTTGAAAACATTGTTATTGCGCTTGGTTGCCACTACAATTTGAAGATAATACCATATAACTTAAGTTGCCACAGATTTTAGTTATAGGACACGGTAAGATTGAGTTGGGATTGATTGGGGACCTTCCTTCCTGCTGGATAGCTTTCATAGACCAGGCTGTTGGGAGAGAATAGTCTTCAACTGTATGCCATATATTTTGGTTAAATTAGTAAGATATTAATTTTAGTATAATTCTAACTTCTATTAATAATGTTAAAGGATATCTGATCTTCTAGGATTCCATTACCGGGATAATGAAAGGTGGTAATGATGAACATATAAATAAGAAAGTTTTATCTTGGAACCCAATTTGGGGTTTTGATTCATATTCGGTTGGCCCTGTGGGAAGATGAGGTGGAAGAAACCTATTTACCTCATGACAGCTGGGAAGAGCATAGAAAATAGAGTCCTGATTACAAATATCTCCCCCCAGGATACATCTAATAACTTGCCTTTGTTTCACTATGCACTATCTCTCATAGGGTCTATCAGCATGCATGGCATCACAAGCTGGAGAATAAACTTTGCCATTTGATGGATAATTAAGATCCAAATTGTAGCATCTGACCACTGTCTTCCTTGTTTCTTTCCTTTATTGTTTTAAGCATATTGCTAATAGTTCTCTTATGCTTCAAATTTGCTAACATGAAGTTCTGTATACTTTATATCTTGCTTAGAGATTATTATCAAGACCTTAGTTAGATATATTATCTAGCTTCAAACCCAGTGATGTAATCATTCAAAAATCATATGTAAAAAATTATAAAATATGGATAGATAGGTGGTTCCATGATTAAGACTACTCACTGCTTTTCAGAGCACCTGGTTTTGATTCCTAGTACACATATTGCAGCTTACCAGCAGCCATAACTCCTGTTCCAGGTACTAAGATGTTTCTTATCCATTTTTATTCCTTCATTTGAGAACTCTCTTTTCAGCTCCTTAGCCCATCATTTTGTAGGCTCACTTAGTTTCTTGTTTCCTTGTTTTTTTTTAGTTTTCTTTGTATATTCTGGATATAAATCGTCTGTCAGATGTGTGTAGCTGTTGAAGACTTTTTCCCACTCTGAGCTTTTATACTTTAATTCCTTGAAAAACCTGTATAAAAGTGTTTCAGTTCAATGAACTCATATTTCTTTATTGTTGACCTTAAAGCCTGAGCAACTGATGTCCTATTTATAAAGTTCTTTCTTATACTTATATCTTATAGGGTACCATCTATGTTTTCTTTTAAAAGCTTCATAGTTTCAATTTTGAAATTGAGGTGTTTGATCTATTTTGGAGTTGACTTCTCCCAGGATAAAAACAAGGAACTAATTTAAGTCTTCTACAGTTGGAGATACAGTTTTACCAGCACCATTTGTTGAAGATAACTTTCTTTCAGTGTTTGTGCTTGGCGCTTTTGTTAAGTATGTTTTTCTCCCATTAACATGCTGGCTTTATGACTATAGATCTATATTTTGACATTTGGTATGGTAATACCCAAGCATTGTTCTTTCTGTTCAAGATTTCTTTGTTTACTCGGGACATTTGTGATTCCAAAGGAATTTTAGAATTTTTTTTTCAAATTCTGTGAAATATATCATGGGAATTTTGTTTGCTCTTGCATTTAATTTATATATAGGTTTGTTTTGGTAAGATGGTCACTCTTACAATACAAAATCTACCAATCCGTGAGCAGAGAAGTTCTTCCCATCTCCTTGTACCTGACAAAATATCTTTCTTCAAAGACTTTAAATTTTACTGTAAATAGCTTCCATTAGTTAAGTTTATTCCTGGATATTTTATGAGTTATTCCTAGATATTTGTGAAAGGAAAGGTTTCCATGAATGTGTTCTATTATTGCTTTTTATTAGTATATAGAAAGTCTAGTGATTTTTGTAAATCGATTTTGCCACTTTGCTGAAATTGTTAATCATTCCCAGTTTTCTGGCAGAATTTCTGGGACCTCTTACATAAAATATAATATCGGCAAATTGGGAACGATTTGACTTCTATCTGCAAATTGGGAAAGATTTGACTTCTGTTCTAATGATTACTCCTTTAATTTCCTTCTTTTGTCTTATTACTCTAGCAAAATTTAAAGCATTATATTAAAAAGGAGTGGAGATAATGAATATAGCCTTCTCTGGTTCTTGGTTTTAATGGGAATGGAGATTTTCTTCATTTGGAATGATATCTGCTATGATTTTTTGTATTTGGCTTTAATTATGTTTCTGTGTGTTCCCTCCAGTCTAATCCCCTCTAGTGCTTTTGACATGAGTGCATGTTGAATTTTGTCACAGGCCTTTTCTGCATCTATTTATAAGATCATGTCTTTTGTCAATTTATATGATTTGTTACATTTATTGACTTATGTATATTGAACCATTACTGCATCTCTGCAATAATGTTGACTTCATCATGATTCATGACCTTTGTGATGTATGTCTGAATGTAGCTTGCAAGTATTTTATTGAGATTTTTTTGCAACTATTTTAATTAAGGATATGGGTTTATACTTTTTTTGCCTTACATGGTTTTGGTATTAGACTAACACTGGTTTCACAGAAGGAGTTTGTGGATTCTCCCTCTTTCTCTCCTTTGGAATAACTCAAAGAGTGTTGGTTATAGATCTTCTCTGAATGTCTAGTAGAATTCTGCTGTGAACACATCTGGGCCTGAGCTTTATTGAGTTGGGGTTTTGTTTCATTTTCCTTCCTCATTATTATTCTGTTTTAGCAGCTCTTGATTTGGGTGGTTTCCACTAATTTAGAAATTCATCAGTTTCTTTTAGGTTTTCAAATTTAATAAAGTTTTTAATTTTATAGTTTTTTAAAGCATCCCTGTATTATGTTCTGTGAAATAAAGGACATGAGTATCTATAGCCACTCATGGCATTGAGTGGAAATTTACAGACTTCCCTCAAAGTGGAAAACTAGGACAAGATTGTTTTCCAGGTGAATTTTCCTGTTTTATATTGCTATAAGTACATACATGACATGATTTACAAAGAACACAACTAAGTGTTCTAAGATCAGGTTCTATTCATCAAGTTGGCATTGGGCCAGGATCTATTTCAGCATCATGAGTGGAGATGAGAAACACATCACCACCCAAGTATTCCTATTTGAAAAACAATTTACTGATTATTTGATAATTTCAGAAAATACATTTTGATCATGCTCAGACAAATCCATCACCTCCACATCTCCACCCTCACCATTCTACTCCCTAACTTCGCATACTATAGTATTATTTTTAATCACCCATCAAGTCCAATTTGTCTACTTAGGAGGTATAATACCCCTGAAGAAAACTGACTGCTTCACCCAGCAGCCACTAACCACCAACTGATCCTCAGCTAGGACTACAGAGTCTGGTCCACCTCCAACATTCCTGCTGAGATTTTATCAGTCTTAGGTTTGCACAGGTCTTCTTTAAGGTGTCACAAGTCCTCTGGGTTTATAGTTACAACTGTCTTGTTGTGTCCAAAAATTATTGCTTCAGTATTATTACCCACTCCCTTGGCTTTTACTGTCTTTCCTCCCCTTTTTCACAATGGCTCCTGAGCTTTTGGAAGAGAGGATTTGATATAGGTGTCTCATTTATAGCTGAGCACTTCCTAGTCTCTTACATTCCAAAGGTTGGTAAGTTGTGGATCTCTGTGTTAATCACCATTTGCTGTAACTCTCTGGCGAGAGTTGAAAGATGCACTAATATGTGGGTATAATAATCAAGTTACCAAGACTGGACTTAATACTATGTCTATTTAGCAGAAAGAAATGGTCTCCAATATTGCCTGTGATCTGTCTAGCCACATATTCTTTGCTCTGATAACAGGCCCAGCAATGGGTTCAATTTTGTGAACTAAGTCTTGTGAACTGTGGTTGCTCCAGTAAGAATATGGGTGGTTACTCCCAAACATTACTTGATCCTTAATTTTATTCCATGGATCAAGTTGTCTACTTTTATGCCAATGCCAGGTTGTTTTTTATTACTTTATCTCTGTAGCATCATTTGGAATAAAGGACGTAATTCCTCAAGCTGTGCTTCTATTTTCCCAGATTGTTGTGTGTGTGCATGTACATGAGTGTGTGCATTTGTGTGTGTGTGTGTGTGTGTGTTTGTGTGTGCCCATTTGAAGTTTGAGATTATTTTTGCATTTCTGTGAAGAACTATGTTGGACTTTAACAGGGAATTTCATGTAGTCTCTAGATTGCTTTTGGTAAGTTGGCCATTTCCACAATATTCATTGTACTGACCTATAAAAAAGGGAGGTATTTCCATCTTCTGATATATTCTTCAATTTATTTCTCAAGAATCTTAATTTTTATTATACAATTCCTTCATTTTCTTGGTTAGATTTATTCCAAGATCTTTTATATTTTATTAAGAATAAGGTTATTTCACTGGTTTCTTTCGCAGCATATTTATTGTAGCTATAAGGGAAGGCTACTATTTTGTATGTTAACTCTGCTGACTGTGTTTAACAGCTCTGGGAGTTTTCTAGATTAACTCAGTGAGCCTTTTATGTATACAATTAATTATATTATCAATAAATAAGGATATTGTGACTTCTTTTGGTCCACTTTGCAACTCCTTTGCCTCATTCATGTGTCTTATTGGTCTGGTCTGGATAAAATGTCAAAGGCTGTATTGGACAGGAATGGTGAGAGTGTATATTCTTGCTTGTGTCTGATTATATTCCAAATGCTTTGATTTTTTCTCCATTTCCTATGTTGATTCCTACGGATTGCTGTTTATTGTCTTTCTTATATTGAGATATGTTCTGTATTCCTAAATTCTCCAATGCTTTTCTTATGAAGGGATCTTGTATATTGTTAAAGGACCTTTCTTCATCTAATGTGATATTTGGATTTATTTCCTTGAGTCTGTTTAGTTGGTGGGTTACACTTATTGATTTGGTAATTCCATCCTTGTATCTCTAAGAAGAAGACGACTTGATCATAGTACATAAATTTTGGATGTGCTCATGAAACCTATTTGCAAGTAATGTATTGAAAAATTGTGCTTATGTGTTCATGAAAGAGAACAGCCTATAATTTTCTTTTTTGTTGGATTTGGTTTGGATTTTTTTTTCTGGATTATAGTGTAATCATAAAAATAATTTAAAAGAATAAGTTACAGAGAATCAGGGTTAATTCTTCTTTGAAGGTTGCATAGAATTCCGAACTGAATCATCTAGTCCTGCGGAATTTTTATCTAGGAGATTATTAATTTCTGATTTCTATCTCATTGGCTTTAATATGTCTAAATTCATTTTTATAACACTTTAATCTCAAATAATTATTAAAACACAGAAAATCAAGTTAGACCAATAGATATAGTATGAAATATCTGCTCAGGCATATCATGAATGAGAAAACCAAATACAGAAATAAAACATTAATGACAAAATAAGAAACACAAAATAAATACATCTCACCTCCAGATAAACTAAAATAACTATTGTCATTGTTTTATATATATTTTTTTTTAAATGTAACATAAATGTGAATATTTTCTCTTTGTAAGGGGGGGCGGTTCTTGATCTTTTCAGATAATGTGAAGCTCTATTTTATATATATATATATATATATATATATAATATATATATATATATATATTGGATATATATATTGGATATATATTATGGATTATATATTGGATATATATAAATTGGATATATATATGGATATATAAATATATATATACTATGGGCTTGAGAGATGTCCTAAGCGGTTGAGAATGTGCCGACTGCTCTTGCAGAGGACCCAGGTTCGATCCCAGCACCCACATGGCGGCCGAGAGCCGTCTGAACTCCAGTTCCAGGGAACTCCAGTTCCGGGGAATCCGATCCCTCTTCTGACCTCCACGGCATTAGCCACACGGTTGCACAAACATTGCATGCAGACAGTACATTACAAAACATACAGAAATTAAAATAAATTAATTAAAAGAAATATATATAATATTTACTATTTGTGATAGTTTTACAAGATGCAAAGGAAACAAGCTAGTTGTATTTAGGCTAGAGTAATGGTTTTGCATTTGCATTTGAATAATATATTTATTCCAAAAATATGTTTGCTACTATATTTATATGTTAAAATTATACACTCTCAAT
This sequence comes from Rhizomys pruinosus, assembly GCA_009823505.1. Taxonomy (NCBI): domain Eukaryota; kingdom Metazoa; phylum Chordata; class Mammalia; order Rodentia; family Spalacidae; genus Rhizomys; species Rhizomys pruinosus. The sequence goes on along the minus strand of VZQC01010970.1, from coordinate 58,230 downwards.
AAGTTTAACAGCTAATTATTTGTTTAAAGCATAGTTATGCTTTTGAATTGTTCCAAAATATTTTTATTATTCCCTCAAATTGCAAAATTGTAAAAAATGACAAAACGTGGTTATAAAAGTTTAGAGTATGCAATATTCAATATAGTATTAGATGGCTTATAAAGACTTATTTAACAAAATGTATAACAAATTTAAATTCTTTTAAATATTTGGATCTTTCTAATTTCTAATCCAGAATATCTTGCACCTATTTATTTCACAGGCTACTGATGGTTTTTATATTAGTTTGTCATAATGATATAATCCACATCCTGAAAAATTATTTACATATAACATAAGAGATAAGACTCCTAACAATTGTGTGGGTATTGAGGGAAGCTCTGGCAGTCTGTCCAAATTGCACTTTTCTTCACATGACAAATGACATCATTCCCCGGAGGAATGTTCTTGTCTACACATCTGACAGCGATTTTCACAAAGTGGACTCTAAGTTTTAGTGACTGGTAAGTCCAAATCTTGGTAGAAGCACACTGTAATATCTCTACCCAGTCCATCAGACAAGCTTGTTTTCTGATACAGCCCACAGTCAATGGGCCCTGAACTTAGGAATACATGGGCTAGCATTCCAGCCAGCACCTCCTAGAGCCACAAATGAGAGTCAGGAGACCTCCCTGGCTATGCCCACAAATTGGGAGGTGATGATGGCATTGGTCTGGCATTGGACCCTAAGAAGTGAGGTCAAATTGTATACATAATCTATTCATTTGAATAAAGCACCATTCTGTATTTGGATTCATACTGCCATGTGTCCATTGTTGTGGTTCTCACCATTGTGCTTCCTGTGTGGCCTGGCCCACTGTGGAAATGACTGGGATGAACCACAAATGGCACCTAAATGTGTGGCTGGAAAAATTTGGTACGTAAACCCCCCTATCTTGGCACTTTAATCATCTTTTTTCTCTCCTTTTGCACTTCTACCTTGTGCCTGGGGGCTGGCTCTCATCCATGGTTAGATGGTTGGGAGGCCAGCCTGGGGGCACATGGTTTTGCAAGCCTGGAGGAAATTCCAGATCCCTTGCCTGGTCTGCTCACATGGGGGCCATGGGGGCTTGCACCCTCCTGGCCTGGCTGGCCACAGAGTGGTCTGTTGACTGATTGGATTGTATGCAGGCCATGGAAGTCAATAATTTCCTGCCCTGCTATAGCCCAAGAGTCATCAGAGCCAGCAGCTTCCAACCTGGGTTTGAACATGAATCCCATCAAGCTCATGGCTATGTTCTGGCTACAAGACTAATTAATCTTATATCATAAGGCTTATCAGCCAGGCTTGGATTTAGAATCATTTTTAATAAATTTACAGTCCTAAAATAAAACATTGAGACCTAATATCCAAAAACTTGTCTTGCTCCCCTGCTGTGAAAAAACTGGTTTCTCAGCTTGGCTGGCTCAGGTCCAGCCTAGCTCTTCTTATGAAAACTCTCCCCAGGCTTGCTTAGATGTTCAGCTGAAAGGCATTGGAACCCAGAGAGTTTAATGCAAATTCAGTCAGAGAAGGAGGAGAGAGGTGGAGCCCTGGCCTCCTATGTCAAAATTAAGGATTTTCACAGTGCAGGGACAAAGTACTTTTTAAAAGAGACAGTATGTCTTTTGGAGAAAAAGTTATTAAAAACTTTTCTAACATGCTCTAACTTTTTCAATCTGTCTGGGTCTTCATTCTAAAAAGTTTTAACTTTGTTTTAACCTGCTTCTAAATGGAATTGTACTGCACTCTTGGCTTTTGTGGGTTTCTTGGGCAACATTCTGTAAATTCTTTATGTAACCTGATCCTTTCTTCATCTTTTCCCAGCATAATTGTAAATCCATCAGATTTGGGATTAGACTGGAGAAAGCCAAACAGCCACCAGTCTCATCTGGTGTGATTTTTGGTTAGACATTTAATCTGTGGAAAAGCTATCAGCTGCCAGTTGTAGAACAGACTGGAAATAGTTGAACCACCACCAGTTGGAAAATTGAGCCCTGGGACCATCAGCCCCACTGCTTATGATGTGTCTATGTACTGAGAGCCCCTGATGGGAGCTGTCAGTTCTTGGGCTTGCGTCTTTGTCTAACTGGATCACATGGTTGTGTAGTCTTTATGTTCTGGTTTTGTCTAGAAATAATTTTAAGAAATTCCATTTTGGCACATCAGATTAAGAGTGTATTAATCACTTTTCTGTTGCTGTGATAAAACCACCAAGGAAACTTATAAAAGGAAGAGTTTATTTGAGCTTACAATTGATGATTCCAGGGAATTAGAGTCCAATGTGGCAGGGAGGCAATGGTGGCCGGGGCTGGAGCAGAAAGCCGAATTTCACATCCTCTGCCACCACTGGGGACAAAATGTCTGAATACTTAAAGCCTATGGGGGACACTGTCATTCAAACCACCACAAAGAGGTAATATTTTTACTTAATATCTGAGTACCTTAACCAACTTTTAAATAAAAATTTAAAAAAATACCTGTATAATTATTTATTTATTTAATTAAATAAAATTCATTTTGTTCTTTTAAATCTGTTTCACTTTGAAGGCTTTATTCAAAAACTAACCTTAATGCATTTAAAAAAATGTTGGGAAAAGGAAAAATGTTTATTTATTCACAGATTCCCTGACTATGTGTGGCTTGTAATCTGGCACCAACTGCCTGCCTGCTGTGTGCATACCAGCAGCTGAGCTGAAAACATGGCTTCCCCATTTACTTTATTTTACATTTGAACTGCAATTTAGAATTTAATTGCTATAACTCAGTATTTTAATTTAAGTATTCTGGACATAGAGACTATGGGAGGTTCAAGCCAGCCCTGTCTGACAAAACTGCTGGCTCTGATAAATCATTTCTTGCTAATTATTAGTAAAAAGTTCTCATTAACAACATAAATTAAAATCTTGGGTTGATTTACATAAAATTAAAAAAAAAGTATCAAGTTATATAATTACCTCCCCACAAACCACCTTAAAATCTGTATGCATGTGTGTGTGAATTCATGTTTGTATTATAATCTCTTATAAATTTTGGGTTATATCTATTAAAAGGTCAATTGTAAACATGGACAGATAGATTAACTCATAAAAATTATTTGTTTTATACCTTTTGGTATTGGCAATTTTAATTGGCTTTATATACATTTTTAGTATATATTTACATACTCTTTAAGTGGATTAAAGGCTGATTCTGGGTTGGAACAAGCTCTTCCATCCCAGACTCAGCTCCGTTAAAATAATCAAATAACTAAGAGATAAACAGATTTTATCAAGGGCTATGGTTGTTTATCTGTAATGTATTTGTCTTTATTAAGAGTAACTGGCAAATTTACTAATGTGTGTATTAACAATTGCTGGGTATATGCTGCCAACTACTGGTTATAATCTTTCAACAGCTGAAACAAAGTTTCCCACAGGTTCTCATAATGTTAGAGTGTAATAGGGTTTTTAGTCTTTAAGGATATGTTAGTTTTAAGAAAAATCACTTCTATTCCAAATATAATTCTAGGATATATTTACATGTGTTTTATCTGTAGAACATTCAACCACTAGATAAAGCATATGTAAAACAACCACAGTTTTGTGGCAAATCTAGATAAAGCAACTATAAACATTTAAAAAATTTGGTAATTTACCGGTTAAGAGCGCCGACCGCTCTTACAGAGGACCTGGGTTCGATCCCCAGCACCCACATGGCGGCTGAGAACCGTCTGTAAATCCAATTCCAGGAGAACTCCAGTTCCAGAGGAATCCGACACCCTCTTCTGACCTCCACGGCATTACACATCACACGTGCACATACCTACATGCAGACAGTACATTCACACACATACAGAAATTTTTAAAAAATTGGTAATTTAAAGCCTGCTTTACAAACTTTATGCTTTAAAATCATGTGTTCTGTGGTTCGTTGTAGGCAAAGGATAAAATTATATAAATAAGTTTTGTTTCTCTAAGGTCATAATTCAATCAAGTAGTTTTAAAAAACAACATGTATAATGGGTCCAGGTTTATTTAAATGGTGTTCAGTTTTTGCTCAAGCTTTGTTTATACATTATTTGGTATTTAAATGTTTAGTAGAAATTAAACTGCTTCTATTAAAGAAAATAGGTTAAATATTATTAAAATATATTAGTAATACACTTATGCTAATTGGGCACACAAATTATTATTAATATTTGTTTTACTCTGAGTTTGTACTAGATCTCTAGTGATAACTTTTGAATTGTACAATAATATTATCTGTGACATTTCTATTGCTTACAAGATAATTTAACTCAAAGTGACTGGGTTTTGCCTCCTTGAAACAATGGTATGCAGACCAATAGGAGAGAGTTTTGTTATTTTTTAATATTTTATTTATTTATTTATGTGTATGAATGTACTGTCTGCATGTAGGTCTGTGCACCTGTGTTGTGCAATGCCACAGAGATCAGAAGAGGGTGTTGGATTCCCCTGGAACTGGAGTTCTCCTGGGATTGGAGTTACAGATGGTTCTCAGCCGCCATGTGGGTGCTGGGGATCAAACCTGGGTCCTCTGTAAGAGTAGTTGGTGCTCTTAACCACTAGGCCATTTCTCCAGCCCTATTATCTTTTTTTATTTCTTATTTTTTATGTGTATGAGTGTCCTGTCTGCATGTAAGTAGTTGCTGCCATGACATGCAATGCCATGGAAGTCAGAAGAGGGCATTGTATTCCCCTGGAACTGTTGTTAAAGATGGCTCTTAGCCACCATGTGGGTGCTGGGAATCAAACCCAGGTCCTCTGCAAGAGCAGTCGATGCTCTTAGCCACTGAGCCACCTTTCCAGCCCAAGGAGAGAGTTTAATTGGGCTTAGTGGACCTTTACAACTTGGTTCCTGTCTATGGGTATCTAATACAACTGCATTTTAAAAATTGTAGTTCAAAATGTAAAAGTCTGCAATATAAAAATGACTATCCTTTTCATGGTGTTAATACAAAAATGGGTAGAGTAATATGGCTTATTCTGGGAAACTGTTTACAGAGAACTCTCTCTACTTTAAACCTTTTGTCAATTTTTCAATTTTTATTAAAATGAAAAAGAAAATGACAACATCAATCCTTTACTAAGTATGGGAAAATGTTTACTTGTATTTTCCCACAGACAAAGTCATTACTAAATTGGGTGCCCGTGAAAAGTGTTTGTCATTGGACTATAGAAATGGACCAGAAGCCATTAACAAAAACAATCACTCATCTAAGCATCAGTAAGGAATGGGAGAAGTCTAAGAAAGTCCACTTTACAGGGAACCATCACAGAGAGTGTCACGTAATTGTTCCTGCTGGCATCTCTCTGGTTTAAGAGGCAATTCTTATGGCAAAGACTCCTTATGAGACATATTTGTCTGCTTCCTTTAACTATCAAGCATGAGATATCTTGGATAGCAATCATTTATCTCAAAAAATTAAAGAGAGTACCAAGGTCAGGTTCTTTCTGTGCTGAAGAGTCTCTAAAGGAAAAAGACTATAGGTGCTAAAGAATTAGTTAAACTAATGCCCCTCATTTGTGTTTTGGTATAACAATTGATACAAATAGATAAAATTCCCCCATGCTATGCTTTGCCTGGTTTATGTTTAATAACTAAAGCTAACATGTAAATGTTTTACAGAGGTGAAACTGGTTGGAGACTTAACTCCATATACTTGAAGGAATAAAGATACAAAGTAAATTCAGTAAGGAGCAGTAACAGGGCAAGGTATAATTATAAAATCTTTACAAGTTTAATGGTTAAATAAAACATATCAGTGAAGGAGGACTTTGGTACCCATAGGAAAATTTGTCTATACACCCAAACGTCTGTGCCTGTCCCTTAGTATAATTGCTGTACCTCTAGACTTTGCTTTATGATCAGGTGAGACATATGTATGGATAAAAGCTTGGGCTGGAGAGATGGCCTGGCGGTTAAGAGCACCGACTGCTCTTGCAGAAGACCCAGGTTCGATCCCCAGCACCCACATGGCGGCCGAGAACCGTCTGAAACTCCAATTCCAGGAGAACTCCAGTTCCAGGGGAATCCAACACCCTCTTCTGACCTCCGCAGCATTGCACGACATGGGTGCACAATCCTGCATGCAGACAGTACATTCATACACATACGAAATAAATAAAAAAAATAAAAAATATTTAAAAAAATCTTATGGATCCAGTTATGGACTACTTTTAGTATGGAGCTGTTGGCCAGGGACACTAAAATCTCCCCAAACCAATGGCTATTTGCTTATGACGTTGGGTCTCTCCAAAAGGAGGGGGTAAATCCTTACTGTTGAAGACATGGTGTTAGCATGAAAAGGATGCTTGGAGACCTCACCCTGAAAATGGACAGTAAGTTGATATTCATGGTGCCAGAGAACACCACAAAGAACACTGAATGGAAATGGTCTCCTGAGTCAAGCAAGACTCATCACTACATCTCATTTACCTAGAGATGGAGCAGTTAATGGTAGCCTGATATTAGTGTACCCCCCATATTTAATTGGCTATGGCTCACTCTTTGGGGGATAGCACACTGCTGATACCAAAAACTTGCCCCTCTACTGAGTAAGAAACATTATAGGCCACAATAGAAATTTGTTGTCATCCCTTGGCACAAAGGCACAGTTTCTAGATGAAGATACCATCTAAAGATTTATGCCTGTGTCCATATTGTGACTTATCATGATAATTAATGTTTGTTTAAGTGCCTGTACTTCTTGCTATTCATGTTTTATTAGTAGAATTAAGAAAGTGACCCCTGGATGAGCTGCCAGCCTTTGGAAAGCAAAGCTTGGGTAAACACAAGATTCTGATATTTCACTTCAAAGGAAAAATGTAATGTTTTGCATCTCGCCCACTCTTGTCCATTTCCCCAAGGCCTAGGGACCATTTGTGGAAGAGGGGGTAAGAGTGTAAGGGCTGAGGAGAAGGTGGTAAATCATGAGATCAAAGCAAATGCAGACAGGACTTTCATTTGGTCAGCATAATTTCATGTTCAGGGCTTTCCAGCTGAATTTGAGACTTTGGGATATAAGTAAATTAGCCATGCAAAATTGGACAGAGGTATTTGCTAATGGAGCATGTGTAAATGTTACATGTATTCACTGGTTAGGTTTCTATATATTAAGTTTTTATTTGGGTATAAATTAGTCTTAGTATTTTTTTTCTTTTTTTATATTTTTATTTTTATTACTTTTTTAAATTTAATTTTTATTGATGGTTTGTGCATTTTGTACATCATTTTCCAATTCAGATCAGGCATATTTCCCTTTCCCTTCCCCCTCACCCCCACCCCATCCCAGATCATGTATTCTGCCATAACTGTCCTGCATCTTTCAGGGTTTTTTTTTTTCATTTTTTAGCTATAAGTGATAATCCATGAGTATAAGCATCCTTCGTGCAAAACCAATCTACAGACTGTTGTGCCCAAACCCCCACAGTCCCACTATTCAGTGGGGAGGGGGGGGACAGGCTGTTTGTTCAATCAAGTTGATCAAATGAGTGTCCAGACTACTTCGCTGTAGTTTCACCGTTCACCCCAATTGCAGCCTTTACATTCTACCATGCCCCCTCTTCCGCCGATTGTTCCCTAGGCTTAGAAAAGAGGCACAGGTGGATGAGAAGTAAAACTGTCTTCTCTCTCTGGAGCTGTTGACTTGGATTCTGGTCAATTTTGGCTGTTTCCTTTCATGGGCTGACAGTTTGTTCAGGAGTAACCTTTTGATCCTACTAATGAAGCACAAGCAATTAGATATATAGGTATTTAAGCAGCACTAATAGTTATGGTAGGTTACTTTGGCATAGACACATATGTTTGGATGATATGTTAATCCATGAATTACATTTTTACCCCCTGATAAATATGACAGGGTCTTACTGTGGCTTATAAGTCTTAGTATTTTTACAGAGCAGTCACTGCCATTTGGGCCAGAACAAAGATAGTTGACCCCTATTTCTATAAGACTATCTGAGATTGTGGAAGCTAATACAAAAAGAGGGAGATGTAGGTGAATCCAGTCTGACCTGAGGTATGCATGGGCTAGCATTCCAGCCAGTGCTTCCCAGAGGCAAACGCGAGGCATGGGATCTCCCTGGCTAAGCCCACGAATTAGGATGTGATGGTGCAAAGGTCTGGGATTTGACTCTGGAATGTGAGGTCACACTACCTGTACAATCCATTCATTTGAATAAAGTGCCATTCTGTATTTGGATTCACACTGCCATGTGTCCATGTGTTCTGCTTCTCACACATGTGTTTCCTGCATGGCCTGGCCCACCATGGAAATGACTGGAATGAACCACATTCCCCTGTGGTGAAAATTATCAGAGAAAACTTACTTTTAAAAGTTAAAGTTAGTATAGCATTTTATTTTATTTTTAATGTATTCTTTGATAATTTCCTACATATATAATGAAATATAATCATAAGCATCCCCTATTGTTCCTTCCAAATTTCCCATATTCTCCCCAATGTTTCCTCTACCAACTTCAGAACAATTTTTTAATAACCAAGTAGGTCCAGTTAACGCAGAATATATGTGCATGGGTGTGGGGTCTTCAAGGGATTTTACCCAATGGAATAGAAAGACAAGGACAGACATAAAGACACAGATTCAGAGAAAGCTCAAGGGAATAGACTCAACTTTATTGTTGGAACTGAAGGCTTTTATACTAACCCAGGCATGGGCTGGAACACGTATGTACACACAATTGGGGCCTAGGGCAGGTAATTGGGAAAAGGGAACCTCAAGCTAAAATCCAGATCAAAGTTCTTTCCTGAGAGATCAAAGGACAGTCCAGACTTTCACAGGTCCGTGAGAAACAGCAGGGGTCAAGGTTGTCAGGTAACTGTTTTTAAGTGCTTCTGCAGAAAGAATATCTCCATCTCCCCATTTTAACTTATTTAAAAAGGCTCAGTTTTCACAAACTGTTAATATTTATCTGTTGGAGAATACTCTGTAACAGTACAGCCCAACTAAGCTCTCCCTGGGGACAACAGAACTTAAGTGTGTATACAGTGGGCATCTTGGCTTTACAGGGGGCAGTAGAGTTCCCAAACTGGAGATGTGACACTTTGCTCAATACATAAAAGGAAGAGGCTGACACAGCTAGTTTCATTATTAATTAAAATGGAGTAAAGATATTACTGAGTACAAGGGGATCTTTAGGGATGGCTTGATATTGTGCTAAGGAAAATTGAGCTGTGACACCAAAACTGGCTTTTGACAAACCAGAAAGCCAACCTCCTGAGGTGGGAATTGGTTTTAACAAAAAGGATTTTCCTGGTGACCTAGGGGAATTTAGGTTGCAGGTAACAGGGCTTTTGTTAAAAAAATAACATATTCTTTAAACATAAAGGCATGCAGTCATCCTTTGATCTTCCTCTGAACAGAGGCAGCAAAAGGCCATAGGCCAGTTGCTGTGACTCTTAAGCGCATTCACACCTATGATTTAAACACAGGAACTGGTGCCAGTGCCTCACAAACCAACCATAAAGGATGCAAAGAGACCCATCAAGCATGAAACTTGAACCTTAAGTGGTGGAGCTCTAAAAAATGACAAAGTAAAAGTAACACCTTTTCTCCCATTAAACCATACAGTTATGTGAGTGACCTAGTCTCTAAAATAACATTGCTTTTCCTACACATAATGACATACAAAGACATAGAGGTATGCAAATGGCATTGTCTCTAAAAATGACCTTGCTTGTCCTACACATAAAGGCATACAAAGACATACAGGTATGTAAATGGCATTTCTTCTAAGAATAACATTCCTTATCTTGTACATGAAAATATACAGATATTACTTGATACCCCTTTTAATATAGATGGTGCTTTTTACTTATACCCCCAAAGTCCCAAACTTGGCTGGAGACTCAGCTCTGGCTCCACACTTTTTGGAGGCATAGACTGTGAAGCTGCAGATGGACTCCCACTTAGCTGGAGTCTTGGCTCTCAGGGATACCCTTTTGTAGTTTACTGATGAAATATGAATGGTAATAGCATAGGCAGTCAATTAAACATTATTTACTATACTTGGTTGTGTTTTTGGCATAGCACAGGTGGTTAGAGATACCATGTTTTTATTTTACTGTATGTAGGAAATACTTCATTTATCATTTTAGTAGATAAATGGATGAGGGCTTGTTAAGATTCTTTTAAAGAATAACATAGATTTACCCTTTAATTTTAAGTTTGAAAAGTAAAATTATATATTGGGATTACCCATGGCCCTTATTAGTTCTGGTAGATTTGTTGGGCCTGATTTTAAGTTGATAAAAGACAACTGTAATTTTTTTTTTTTTTACTGATGTAATTGGTTGTTGGAAGAAATCCCAGTATAGTACCTGGCCTTGATACATACTAATAGCTGTTTTTGAGAAATAGAATATCCTTTCAAGAGATTTTATGTCCTTTTAATGTAAGGAAGATGGTAAGCTGTCCTTTGGAGGGCATTACATTAGTTTTACCTTATTTTAGGTACCACATATATACCCATATGGGAACTGATGTCCTGAGGTCCATTGTTGATGAAGAGATGAAATACTGTCTTTTTTTTTTTTAAAGCTTCTTTTTATTTATTTATTTCTGTATGTGTATCAATGTACTGTCTGCATGCAGGTCTGTGCACCTGTGTTGTGCAATGCCGCAGTCAGAAGAGGGTCTCAGATTCCCCTGGAGCTGGAGTTTTCCTGGAATTGGAGTTTCAGACGGCTCTTGGCCGCCATGTGGGTGCTGGGGATCGAACCCAGGTCCTCTGTAAGAGCGGTTGGCACTCTTAACCGCTAGGCCATTTCTCCAGCCCCCAAAATACTGTCTTTTAAAACTAAATTATCTTATAGATAAAAGGAGATGTTACATATAACATTATAAAAGGACATTGGATATATACTAACGTCAAGGTTGTTACCTGGAAATTTAGTATGGAATAGAATTAAGAGTAACTTGTAGTTTACATAAATTTAAGCATGAACAATTTTAAATAACATAAATAATTTAGTTTACCATTATCCAATTTGTGAATAGATTTGAACACAAGTAATAATAAGTTAGAGGAATCTTGAGTAAACATACATTGTAATTTTTAAGTTACCTGTTGAGAATGGATCCTGTGGAAATAAGGTTTAGACATATATAATTTAATCTTTATAAATATTACAATTTTAGATATATAATTTTAAGGTATAAATTTTGCAGAATGGGTTTTACAGAACTTACTGGGTGCTGGTGGGTTACCTCCAGTAGATGACAATACACACTTAATAAAATTTCAAACCACTATCTTGAAACTAACAATGGGAGGAGAATTTTAAGTTCCCACAGGTAAAAATCACCAATCTAAAGGCCTGAAAACATACAACTTATGGCTATGCAGGATGGACTGGGAAATGCCAGCAGAGAGGTTGACCCATCTGAACATTAAAGAAAGAGGAACCGGGGGCTGGAGAGATGGCCTAGCGGTTAAGAGCACCGACCGCTCTTACATAGGACCTAGGTTCGATCCCCAGCACCCACATGGCGGCTGAGAATCGTCTGAAGCTCCAACTCCAGTTCCAGGGGAATCCGGTGCACTGACTTATACAGAAATAAATAAAATTAATAAAAAAAAATTTTTTTAAAGTGAACTAGTGAAGAGGCTGGAGATAGTTCAGCTGTTAAGAGTACTGGCTACTGGGCTGGAGAGATGGCCCAGCGGTTAAGAGCGCCGACCACTCTTACAGAGGACCCGGGTTCGATCCCCAGCACCCACATGGCGGCCAAGAAACGTCTGAAACTCCAATTCCAGGAGAACTCCAGTTCCAGGGGAATCCGACACCCTCTTCTGACCTCCGCGGCATTGCACGACACGGGTGCACAAACTTGCATGCAGACAGCACATTCATACACATACAGAAATAAATAAAATAAATTAAAATAATAAATAGTACTGGCTACGATTGCAGAGGAACCTGGGTTCAAGCCCCCAACGGGACCCACATCGTAGCTAACAAACATCCTAACTCCAGTTCTGGGGATTCTGACGTCCTCTTTCTTCTGACTCTTACTTCCAAGGGCAATTGCACGACACGAGGTGCATTTACTGCAGGCAATACCTGATGCATATAATATGGTGGAGATGTCATTAATTCCACACATCAGGAAGCAGAGGCAGGCAAATTTCCATGAGTTCAAGGCNTATATTGAACCATTACTGCATCTCTGCAATAATGTTGACTTCATCATGATTCATGACCTTTGTGATGTATGTCTGAATGTAGCTTGCAAGTTATTTATTGAGATTTTTTTGCAACTATTTTAATTAAGGATATGGGTTTATACTTTTTTTGCCTTACATGGTTTTGGTATTAGACTAACACTGGTTTCACAGAAGGAGTTTGTGGATTCCCCTCTTTTCTCTCCTTTGAATAGCTTCAAAGGTGTTGGTTATGATCTTGCTCGAATGTCTAGTTGTAATTCTGCTGTGAACACATCTGGGCCTGAGCTTTATGATTGGGTTTGTTTCATTTTCTTCCTCAATTTTATCGTTTAGCAGCTCTTGATTTGGGTGGTTTCCACTTAATTTAGAAATTCATCAGGTCTTTTTAGGTTTTCAAATTTTAATAAGTTTTTAATTTTATAGTTTTTAAAGGCACCCTGTATATGTTCTGTGAAATAAAGGACATGAGTATCTATAGCCACTCATGGCATTGAGTGGAAATTTACAGACTTCCCTCAAAGTGGAAAACTAGGACAAGATTGTTTTCCAGGTGAATTTTCCTGTTTTATATTGCTATAAGTACATACATGACATGATTTACAAAGAACACAACTAAGTGTTCTAAGATCAGGTTCTATTCATCAAGTTGGCATTGGGCCAGGATCTATTTCAGCATCATGAGTGGAGATGAGAAACACATCACCACCCAAGTATTCCTATTTGAAAAACAATTTACTGATTATTTGATAATTTCAGAAAATACATTTTGATCATGCTCAGACAAATCACACTCCACATCTCCACCTCACTCAGGTTCTACCCCTAACTTCGCATTATTATATTATTTTTAATTACCCATCAAGTCCAATTTGTCTACTTAGGAGGTATAATACCCCTGAAGAAAACTGACAATTCCTCTGCCAGCAGCCACTACCACCAACTGATCCTCAGCTAGGACTACAGAGTCTGGTCCACCTCCAACATTCCTGCTGAGATTTTATCAGTCTTAGGTTTGCACAGGTCTTCTTTAAGGTGTCACAAGTCCTCTGGGTTTATAGTTACAACTGTCTTGTTGTGTCCAAAAATTATTGCTTCAGTATTATTACCCACTCCCTTGGCTTTTACTGTCTTTCCTCCCCTTTTTCACAATGGCTCCTGAGCTTTTGGAAGAGAAGGTGTGATATAGGTTTCTCATTTATAGCTGAGCACTTCACCCTCAGTTGTTCTCTGTACTTTGACTAGTTGTAGGTCTCTGTGTTAATCACAATTTGCTGTAACTCTCTGGCGAGAGTTGAAAGAGTGCCATAATTATTGTGGGTATATAATCAAGTTGTACCAAGACTGGACTTAATACTATGTCTATTTAGCAGAAAGAAATGGTCTCCAATATTGCCTGTGATCTGTCTAGCCACATATTCTTTGCTCTGATAACAGGCCCAGCAATGGGTTCAATTTGTGAACTAAGTCTTGTGAACTGTGGTTGCTCCAGTAAGAATATGGGTGGTTACTCCCAAACATTACTTGATCCTTAATTTTATTCCATGGATCAAGTTGTCTACTTAGCCAATGCCAGGTTGTTTTTTATTACTTTATCTCTGTAGCATCATTTGGAATAAAGGACGTAATTCCTCAAGCTGTGCTTCTATTTTCCCAGATTGTTGTGTGTGTGCAGTACATGAGTGTGTGCATTTGTGTGTGTGTGTGTGTGTGTGTTCTGGTTGTGCCCATTTGAAGTTTTGAGATTTGCATTTCTGTGAAGAACTATGTTGGACTTTAACAGGGAATTTCATGTAGTCTCTAGATTGCTTTTGGTAAGTTGGCCATTTCCACAATATTCATTGTACTGACCTATAAAAAAGGGAAGTATTTCCATCTTCTGATATATTCTTCAATTTATTTCTCAAGAATCTTAATTTTTATTATACAATTCCTTCATTTTCTTGGTTAGATTTATTCCAAGATCTTTTATATTTTATTAAGAATAAGGTTATTTCACTGGTTTCTTTCGCAGCTTATTATTTCTATACAGGAAGGCTACTATTTGTATGTTAACTCTGCGACTGTGTTTAACAGCTCTGGGAGTTTTCTAGATTAACTCAGTGAGCCTTTTATGTATACAATTAATTATATTATCAATAAATAAGGATATTGTGACTTCTTTTGGTCCACTTTGCAACTCCTTTGCCTCATTCATGTGTCTTATTGGTCTGGTCTGGATAAAATGTCAAAGGCTGTATTGGACAGGAATGGTGAGAGTGTATATTCTTGCTTGTGTCTGATTATATTCCAAATGCTTTGATTTTTTCTCCATTTCCTATGTTGATTCCTACGGATTGCTGTTTATTGTCTTTCTTATATAAATAAAAAAAAAAAATACTATATAAAGTTGAGATATGTTCTGTATTCCTAAATTCTCCAATGCTTTTCTTATGAAGGGATCTTGTATATTGTTAAAGGACCTTTCTTCATCTAATGTGATATTTGGATTTATTTCCTTGAGTCTGTTTAGTTGGTGGGTTACACTTATTGATTTGGTAATTCCATCCTTGTATCTCTAAGAAGAAGACGTCTTGATCATAGTACATAAATTTTGGATGTGCTCATGAAACCTATTTGCAAGTAATGTATTGAAAAATTGTGCTTATGTGTTCATGGAAGAGAACAGCTATAATTTTCTTTTTGTTGGATTTTTGGATTTTTTTTCTGGATATAGTTAACTAAAAATAATTTAAAAGAATAAGTTACAGAGAATCAGGGTTAATTCTTCTTTGAAGTTGCATAGATTCCGAACTGAATCATTCTAGTCCTGCGGATTTTATCTAGGAATATATTAATTTTGTTTCTATTCTCATTTGGCTTTAATAATGTTAAATTCATTTTTAATAACACTTAATCCTCAAAAATTATAAAACACAGAAAATCAAGTTAGACCAATAGATATAGTATGAAATATCTTATCTCAGGTGTCATGAATGTAGAAAAACCAAAATACAAAAATAAACATTTAATGACAAAATAAGAAACACAAAATAAATACATCTCACCTCCAGATAAACTTAAAATAACTAATGTATTATTATAATATATATATATATATTTTTTTTTAAATTGTAACATGAATTGTGAATATTTTCTCTTTGTAGGGGGCGGGGTTCTGTTGATCTTTTTCAGATAATCGTGAAGCTCTATTTTATATATATTATATATATATTATATAGGTATAATAATATATATATTATATATTGGATATATATATAATCTGGATATATATATATGGGATAATATATATGGATATATATATTGGATATAATATGGATATATATATATTATATTGGCTGGAGAGATGGCCTAGCGGTTGAGATGCCGACGCTCTTGACAGAGGGACCCCAGTTCGATTCCCCAGCACCCACATGGCAGGCGAGAGCCGTCTGAAACTCAGTTCAGGAGAACTCCAGTTCCTGGGGAAATCCGATACCCTCTTCTGACCTCCACAGCATTGCACGACACGGTGCCACAAAAACTTGCATGCAGACAGTACATTTTATGCACATACAGAAATAATAAAATTAATTAAAAAAATATATATATTTACTATTTGTGATAGTTTTACAAGATGCAAAGGAAACAAGCTAGTTGTATTTAGGCTAGAGTAATGGTTTTGCATTTGCATTTGAATAATATATTTATTCCAAAAATATGTTTGCATCTTATTTTATATGTTAAAATTATACACTCTCAATAAGTTTAACAGCTAATTATTTGTTTAAAGCATAGTTATGCTTTTGAATTGTTCCCAAATATTTTTATTATTCCCTCAAATTGCAAAATTGTAAAAAATGACAAAACGTGGTTATAAAAGTTTAGAGTATGCAATATTCAATATAGTATTAGATGGCTTATAAAGACTTATTTAACAATGTATAACAAATTAAATTCTTTTAAATATTTGGATCTTTCTAATTTCTAATCCAGAATATCTTGCACCTATTTATTTCACAGGCTACTGATGGTTTTTATATTAGTTTGTCATAATGATATAATCCACATCCTGAAAAATTATTTACATATAACATAAGAGATAAGACTCCTAACAATTGTGTGGGTATTGAGGGAAGCTCTGGCAGTCTGTCCAAATTGCACTTTTCTTCACATGACAAATGACATCATTCCCCGGAGGAATGTTCTTGTCTACACATCTGACAGCGATTTTCACAAAGTGGACTCTAAGTTTTAGTGACTGGTAAGTCCAAATCTTGGTAGAAGCACACTGTAATATCTCTACCCAGTCCATCAGACAAGCTTGTTTTCTGATACAGCCCACAGTCAATGGGCCCTGAAACTTAGGAATACATGGGCTAGCATTCCAGCCAGCACCTCCCAGGGGCACAAATGAGAGTCACAGGCTCTCTGCATATGCCCACAAATTGGGAGGTGATGATGGCATTGGTCTGGCATTGGACCCTAAGAAGTGAGGTCAAATTGTATACATAATCTATTCATTTGAATAAAGCACCATTTGTACTTGATGGCATACAGCCATGTGTCCATTTGTTGTGCTTCTCACCATTGTGCTTCCTGTGTGGCCTGGCCCATCTTGGAAATACATGGGCTGAACCGGCAAATGGCACCTAAATGTGTGGCTGGAAAAATTTGGTACGTAAACCCCCCTATCTTTGGCACTTAATTTCATCTTTTTCTCTCCTTTTGCACTTCTACCTTGTGCCTGGGGGCTGGCTCTCATCCATGGTTAGATGGTTGGGAGGCCAGCCTGGGGGCACATGGTTTTGCAAGCCTGGAGGAAATTCCAGATCCCTTGCCTGGTCTGCTCACATGGGGGCCATGGGGGCTTGCACCCTCCTGGCCTGGCTGGCCACAGAGTGGTCTGTTGACTGATTGGATTGTATGCAGGCCATGGAAGTCAATAATTTCCTGCCCTGCTATAGCCCAAGAGTCATCAGAGCCAGCAGCTTCCAACCTGGGTTTGAACATGAATCCCATCAAGCTCATGGCTATTTCTTACAAGGAACTAATTATCTTATATCAAGGCGTATCAGCCAGCTTATTTAGAATCATTTTTTTAATAATTTACAGTCCTAAAATAAAACATTGAGACCTAATATCCAAAAACTTGTCTTGCTCCCCTGCTGTGAAAAAACTGGTTTCTCAGCTTGGCTGGCTCAGGTCCAGCCTAGCTCTTCTTATGAAAACTCTCCCCAGGCTTGCTTAGATGTTCAGCTGAAAGGCATTGGAACCCATAGAGTTTATGCAAATCCAGTCAGAGAAGGAGTAGAGAGGTGGAGCCCTGGCCTCCTATGTCAAAATTAAGGATTTTCACAGTGCAGGGACAAAGTACTTTTTAAAAGAGACAGTTATGTCTTTTGCGAGAAAAAGTTATTAAAAAACTTTTCTAACGATGCCTTAAAACTTTTTCAATCTTGTCTGGTCTTCAATTCTTAAAAAGTTTTAACTTTGTATGTTTTAACCTGCGTCTAAATGAATTGTACTCACTCTTGGCTTTTGTGGGTTTCTTGGGCAACATTCTGTAAATTCTTTATGTAACCTGATCCTTTCTTCATCTTTTCCCAGCATAATTGTAAATCCATCAGATTTGGGATTAGACTGGAGAAAGCCAAACAGCCACCAGTCTCATCTGGTGTGATTTTTGGTTAGACATTTAATCTGTGGAAAAGCTATCAGCTGCCAGTTGTAGAACAGACTGGAAATAGTTGAACCACCACCAGTTGGAAAATTGAGCCCTGGGACCATCAGCCCCACTGCTTATGATGTGTCTATGTACTGAGAGCCCCTGATGGGAGCTGTCAGTTCTTGGGCTTGCGTCTTTGTCTAACTGGATCACATGGTTGTGTAGTCTTTATGTTCTGGTTTTGTCTAGAAATAATTTTAATAAGAAATTCCATTTTGGCACATCAGATTAAAGAGGTATTAATCACTTTTCTGTTGCTGTGATAAAACACCAAGGAAACTTATAAAGGAAGAGTTTATTTGAGCTTACAATTGATGATTCCAGGGGAATTAAGAGCCCAATGTGGCAGGGAGGCAATGGTGGCGGGCTGGAGCAGAAAGCCGAATTTCACATCCTCTGCCACCACTGGGGACAAAATGTCTGAATATTAAAGCCTATGGAGACACTTCATTCAAACTACCACAAAGAGGTAATATTTTTATTTAATATCTGAGTACCTTAACCAACTTTTTAAATAAAAATAAAAAAAATACCTGTATTAGATTAGTTATTTATGTAATTAATTAAAATTCATTTTGTTCTTTTAAATCTGTTTCACTTTGAAGGCTTTATTCAAAAACTAACCTTAATGCAATTTTTAAAAAAACAATGTGTGGGAAAAGGAAAAATGTTTATTTATTCACAGATTCCCTGACTATGTGTGGCTTGTAATCTGGCACCAACTGCCTGCCTGCTGTGGCATACCAGCAGCTGTAGCTGAAAAATGGCTTCCCCATTTACTTGTATTTTACATTTGAACGCCAAGAATTTAATGCTTATACCTCAGTATTTTAATTAATATTCTGGACATAGAGATCTATGGGAGTTCAAAGCCAGCCCTGTCTGACAAAACTGCTGGCTCTGATAAATCATTTCTTGCTAGTTATTAGTAAAAAATTCTCATTAACAACATAAATTAAAATCTTGGGTTGATTTACATAAAATAAAAAAAAGTTTATCAAGTTATATAATTACCTCCCCACAAACCACCTTAAAACTGTATGCATGTGTGGTGTGAATTCATGTTTGTATTATAATCTCTTATAATTTGGGGTTATATCTATTAAAGGTCAATTTAAACATGGCAGATAGATATATTCAACTCATAAAGACTTTTTTATACCTTTTGGTTATTGGCATTTTAATTGGCTTTATATACATTTTTAGTATATATTTACATACTCTTTAAGTGGATTAAAGGCTGATTCTGGGTTGGAACAAGCTCTTCCATCCCAGACTCAGCTCCGTTAAAATAATCAAATAACTAAGAGATAAACAGATTTTATCAAGGGCTATGGTTGTTTATCTGTAATGTATTTGTCTTTATTAAGAGTAACTGGCAAATTTACTAATGTGTGTATTAACAATTGCTGGGTATATGCTGCCAACTACTGGTTATAATCTTTCAACAGCTGAAACAAAGTTTCCCACAGGTTCTCATAATGTTAGAGTGTAATAGGGTTTTTAGTCTTTAAGATATAAGTTATTTAAAAAAATCACTTCTTTCCAAATATTAATTCGTTAGGATATAATTTTACATGTTTTTATCTGTAGAACATTCAACCACTAGATAAAGCATATGTAAAACAACCACAGTTTTGTGCCAAATCTAGATAAAGCAACTATAACATTTTAAAAATTTTTGGTAATTTACCGGTTAAGAGCGCCGGACGCGCTCTTACAGAGGACCTGGGTTCGATCCCCAGCAACCCACTGGCGGCTGACTGAGAACCGTCTATCGTAAAATTCCAATTCCAGGAGAACTCCAGTTCCAGAGGAATCCGACACCCCTTCTGACCTCCACGGCATCACAACTCCCGTGACATACCTTACATGCAACCAGTACATTCACACACATACAGAAATTTTTTAAAAAATTGGTAATTTAAAGCCTGCTTTACAAATTTTATGCTTTAAAATCATGTGTTCTGTGGTTCGTTGTAGGAAATGGAAATTAAAATTATATAAATAAAAGTTTTTTGTTTCTCTAAGGTCATAATCAATCAAGTAGTTTTTAAAAAACACATGTATTAATGGGTCCAGGTTTATTTAAATGGTGTTCAATTTTGCTCAAGTCTTCTGTGTTGATACATTATTGGTATTTAATGGTTTAGTAGAAATTAAACTGCTTCTATTAAAGAAAAATCAGTTAAATATTATTTTAAAATATATTAGTAATACAACTTATTGCTAATTGGGCATCACAAGATTATTATTAATATTTGTTTACTTCTGTAGTTTTTACTAGTCTCTAGTGATACTTCTTGAATTGTACAATAATATTATCTGTTGACATTTTCTTTTGTTACAAGATAATTTTAACTCAAAGTGACTGGGTTTTGCCTCCTTGAAACAATGGTTGCAGGACCAATAGGAGAGAGTTTTGTTTTTTTCCTTTAATATTTGTATTATTTATTATGTTGTATGAATGTACTGTCTGCATGTAAGTGTTGCACCTGTGTTGTGCAATTGCCACAGAGATCAGTAAAGAGGGTGTTGGATTTCCCCTGGAACTGGAGATCTCCTGAGTGGATTGGAGTTAACAGATGGTTCCAGCCACGCAGGGTCTGGTTGGGATCAAACCGGGTCCTCTGTAAGACAGAGTGTGCTCTTAACCACTACATCTCTCCAAGCCCGGCAAATTTAAATTATTTTCTTTTTTACTTTTATTTTTATGTGTATGAGTGTCCTGTCTGCATGTAAGTAGTTGCTGCCATGACATGCAATGCCATGAAGGTTCAAAGAGGGCAATTGTATTCCCCTGGAAACTGTCTGTTAAAGATGGCTACTTAGGTCCAACCAGTGAATGGGTGCTGCGGAATTCAAACCCAGGTCCTCATGCAAAGACAGTCTATGCTCTTAGCCACTGAGCCATCTTTCAGCCCAAGGATGAGGAGTTAATTGGGCTTAGTGGCTTTACTAACATCTGTTCCTGCTATGGTTATCTATACAACTGCATTTTAAAAATTGTAGTTCAAAATGTAAAAGTCTGCAAAAAAATGACTATCCTTTTCATGGTGTTAATACAAAAATGGGTAGAGTAATATGGCTTATTCTGGGAAACTGTTTACAGAGAACTCTCTCTACTTTAAACCTTTGTTGCAATTTATTATTATTTTTATAAAATGAAAAAGAAAAAAATGACAACATCAATCCTTTACTAAGTATGGGAAAATGTTTACTTGTATTTTCCCACAGACAAAGTCATTACTAAATTGGGTGCCCGTGAAAAGTGTTTGTCATTGGACTATAGAAATGGACCAGAAGCCATTAACAAAAACAATCACTCATCTAAGCATCAGTAAGGAATGGGAGAAGTCTAAGAAAGTCCACTTTACAGGGAACCATCACAGAGAGTGTCACGTAATTGTTCCTGCTGGCATCTCTCTGGTTTAAGAGGCAATTCTTATGGCAAAGACTCCTTATGGAGACATATTTGTCTGCTTCCTTTAACTATCAAGCATGAGATATCTTGGATAGCAATCATTTATCTCAAAAAATTAAAGAGAGTACCAATGCCAGGTTCTGTGCTAAAGACTCTCTAAAGGAGAATGATACAGGTGCTAAAGAATTAGTTAAACTAATGCCCCTCATTTGTTGTTTTGGGTATCAACAAATTGATACAAATAGATAAAATTCCCCCATGCTATGCTTTGCCTGGTTTATGTTTAATAACTAAAGCTAACATGTAAATGTTTTACAGAGGTGAAACTAAGGTTGGAGACTTATACCCCATCACACTTGAAGGAATAAAGATACAAAGTAAATTAGTAAGGTAGCAGTAACAGGGCAAGGTATAACTATATAAAATCTTTAAAGTTTAGTGGTTGAAATAAAACATATCAGTGAAGGAGGACTTTGGTACCCATAGGAAAATTTGTCTATACACCCAAACGTCTGTGCCTGTCCCTTAGTATAATTGCTGTACCTCTAGACTTTGCTTATGGATTCAGTTGAGACATATGTATAGGATAAAAGCTTGGGCTTGGATGAGATGGCCTGGCGGTTAAAGAGCACCGACCTGCTCTTTGCAGAAGACCAGGTTTCAATCCCCAGCACCCACATTGCGGCTGAGAAACCGTCTGAAACTCCAATTTCCAGGGAGAACTCCAGTCCAGGGGAATCCACCCCTCTTCTTGACCTCCGCAGCATTGCACGACATGTCACAATCCTGCATGCAGACAGTACATTCATTACAAACATACGAAATAAATAAAAAAAATAAAAAAATATTTAAAAAAATTCTTATGGATCCAGTTATGGACTACTTTTAGTATGGAGCTGTTGGCCAGGGACACTAAAATCTCCCCCAAAACCAATGGCTATTTGCTTGACTGGCTTGGGGTCTCTCCAAAAGGAGGGGGTAAATCCTTACTGTTGAAGACATGGTGTAATAGCATGAAAAGGATGTTGAACTGGCACCGCTTGAAATGGACAGTTAGTTGTCTCTCATGGTGCCAGAGAACACCACAAAGAACACTGAATGGAAATGGTCTCCTGAGTCAAGCAAGACATTCACACATCTCATTTACCTAGAGATGGAGCAGTTAATGGTAGCCTGATATTGTGTACCACCCCAATATTTAATTGGCTATGGCTCACTCTTGGGAAGGATAGCACCACGCTGACTACCAAAAAACTTGCCCCTCTACTGAGTAAGAAACATGTATAGCCACATAGTAAATTTGTTGTCATCCCTTGGCACAAAGGCACAGTTTCTAGATGAAGATACCATCTAAAGATTTATGCCTGTGCCCATAATTGTGACTTATCATGATAATCAATGTTTGTTTAATCTGTACTTCTTGCTAATTCATGTTTATTGTAGTAGAATTAAGAAAGTGACCCCTGGATGAGCTGCCAGCCTTTGGAAAGCAAAGCTTGGGTAAACACAAGATTCTGATATTTCACTTCAAAGAAAAATGTAATGTTTTGCATCTCGCCCACTCTTGTCCATTTCCCCAAGGCCTAGGGACCATTTGTGGAAGAGGGGGTAAGAGTGTAAGGGCTGAGGAGAAGGTGGTAAATCATGAGATCAAAGCAAATGGCATGATTGTTCAGCATAATTTATGTGCAGGGCTTTCCAGCTGAATTTGAGACTTTGGGATATAAGTAAATTAGCCATGCAAAATTGGACAGAGGTATTTGCTAATGGAGCATGTGTAAATGTTACATGTATTCACTGGTTAGGTTTCTATATATTAAGTTTTTATTTGGAAGTAATAACATTTAAAAATATTTCTTTTAGTATTTTTTACTTTTTTATTTACAAAAAAAATTTTTTAAATTAGATTTTTGATTGGTTTGTGCATTTGTACATCATTTTCCACATTCAGATCAGGCATAAATTTCCCTTTCCCTTCCCCCCGCACCCCACCCATCCCAGATCATGTATTTCTGCCATAACTTTCCTGCATCTTCCATGGCGTTTTTTTTTTGTTTTTTTTTTTTTTATTTTTTAGCTATAAGTGATAATCCATGAGTATAAGCATCCTTCGTGCAACAAACCAAATCTACAGACTGTTGTGCCCAAACCCCCCACAGTCCCACTATCCAGTGGGGGGGGGACAGGCTGTTTGTTCAATCAACTGATCAAATGATGTGTCCCAGACTATTTCGCTGTAGTTTCACCGTTCACACCACATTGCAGCCTTTACATTTCTACCATCCCCCTCTTCCGCCGATTGTTCCCTAGGCTTAGAAAAAGGGAGCACAGAGTGGAGAGAAGTAAAACTGTCTTCTCTTTGGAAGCTGTTGAATTGGGATGTCTGCGTCAATTTGGCTGTTCCTTTCATGGGCTTGACAGTTGTTCAGGAGTAACCTTTGATCCTACTAATGAAGCACAAGCAATATAGTATATAGGTATTTTAAGGCAGCCTAATAGTTTATGGTAGGTTACTCTTGTATTAGATCACAGTATGTTTGGATGTATTGATCATGATTACATTTTCCATGAATTAATTTTTTTACCCCTGATAAATAAATGACAGGGTTACTGTGGCTTTATAAGTCTTAGTATTTTTACAGAGCAGTCACTGCCATTTGGGCCAGAACAAAGATAGTTGACCCCTATTTCTATAATGACTGTCTGAGTTTGGAATCTAATACAAAAAGAGGGAGATTAGTGATCCAGTCTGACCTGAGGTATGCAATGGGCTAGCGATTCCAGCCAGTGCTTCCCAGAGGCAAACGAGCTATGGGATCTCCCTGGCTATGCCCACGAATTAGGATGTGATGGTGCAAAGGTCTGGGATTTTGACTCTGAGAATGTGAGGTCACACTACCTGTAACATCCATTCATTTGAAAAAGCTGCCTTCTGGTATTGGATTCACATGTCCATGTGTCCATGTGTTCTGCTTCTCACACATGTGTTTTCCTGCATGTCCTTGGCCCCACCATGGAAATGACTGGAATGAACCACATTCCCCTGTGGTGAAAATTATCAGAGAAAACTTACTTTAAAAGTTAAAGTTAGCATAGCATTTTATTTTATTTTTAATGTATATTCTTTGATAATTTCCTACATATATAATGAAATATAATCATAAGCATCCCCCTATGTTCCTTCCAAATTTCCCATATTCTCCCCAATATTTCCTCTACCAACTTCAGAACAATTTTTTAATAACCAAGTAGGTCCAGTTAACGCAGAATATATGTGCATGGGTGTGGGGTCTTCAAGGGATTTTACCCAATGGAATAAAGAAAAGGAACAGACATAAAGACACAGAATTAGAGAAAGCTACTAAAAAAAAAAAAACAAATGGGAATAGACTCAACTTTATTGTTGGAACTAAGGCTTTTATACTACCCAGTGCATGGGCTGGAACACGTATGTACGCACAATTGGGGCCTAGGGCAGGTAATTGGGAAAAGTGAACCTCAGGCTAATCCAGATCAAAGTTCTTTCCTTGAGAGATCAAAGGATAGTCCAGACTTTCACAGGTTCGTGAGAAACAGCAGGGGTCAATGGTTGTCAGGTAACTGCTTTTAAGTGCTTCTGCAGAAAGAATATCTCCATCTCCCCATTTTAACTTATTTAAAAAAGGCTCAGTTTTCACAAACTGTTAAATTTATCTGTTGGAGAATACTCTAGTAAGCAGTACAGGCCCAAACTGAAGCTCTCCCTGGGACAACAGAACTATAAGTGTTTATAAGTGGGCATCTTGGCTTTACAGGGGGCAGTAGAGTCCCAAATGGAGATTGACACTTTTCATCAAAAAGCTGACACATTGCTTTATTAAATGTAGTAAAGATCTGAGTAGAGAGGCCTCGTAGGCCGCCTTGAGACTTCGACCAGCCATGGGAGAGGTGATTCCGGAAACTCTCGAATCCGACCCCTTACCCCAAGCTATGACGTGCACAGACTGCATGAACATGTTGCAACAGAAAAAAAAAAAAAAATAAAAGATATTACTTGAGTACAAGGGGATTCTTTAGGGATGGCTTGAATTGTGCTAAGGAAAATTGAGCTGTGACACCAAAACTGGCTTTTGACAAACCAGAAAGCCAACCTCCTGAGGTGGGAATTGGTTTTAACAAAAAGGATTTTCCTGGTGAGCCTAGGGGAATTTATGGTTCAGTAACGGGCTTTTTTTAAAAACAATATTCTTTAAACATAAAGGCATGCAGTCATCCTTTGATCTTCCTCTGAACACAGAGGCAGCAAAAGGCCATAGGCCAGTTGCTGTGACTCTTAATGCATTCACACCTATGATTTAAAAACAGAAAACGGTGCCAGTGCTCATGCAAACCAACCATAAAGGATGCAAAGAGACCATCAAGCATGAAACTTGAACCTTTAAGTGGTGGAACTTAAAAAAATGACAAAAGTAAAAGTAAACTTTATCTCCCATTAATAACATACAGGTATGTGAGTGACTATGTCTCTAAAATAACATTGCCTTCCTACACATATTGACATACAAAGACATAGAGGTATTGCCAAATGGCAGTCTCTAAAAATGACCTTGCATTGGTCCTACACATAAAGGCATACCAAAAGGACATACAGGTATGTAAATGGCATTTCTTCTAAGAATTACATTCCTTATCTTACATGAAAAATACCAGATATATACTTGTACCCCTTTAAATATAGTGGTGCTTTTACTTAACCCCCAAAGTCCCAAACTGGCTGGAACTCAGCTCTGCTTCCACACTTTTTGGAGGGCTGAGACTGTGAAGCTGCAGATGGACTCCCACTTAGCTGGAGTCTTGGCTCTCAAGGATACCCTTTTGTAGTTTACTGATGAAATATGAATGGTAATAGCATAGGCAGTCAAATTAAATATTATTTACTATACTAGGTTGTGTTTTTGGCATAGCACAGGTGGTTAGAGATACCATGTTTTTATTTTACTGTAGTAGGAAATACTCGTTTTATCATTTTAGTAGATAAATGGATGAGGGCTTTTAAGATTCTTTTAAAGAATAACATAGATTTACCCTTAATTTTTTAAGTTTGAAAAGTAAAATTATATATTGGGATTACCCATGGCCCTTCTAATTTAGTTTGTAATTTATGGTATGGCCGATTAAATAATGAAAAAAACAACTGTAATTTTTTTTTTTACTGATGCTAAATTGGTTGTCTGGAAGAAATCCCAGCCAGTATAGTACCTGGCCTTGATACATACTAATAGATGTTTTTGAGAAATAGAATATCCATTTCAAGAGATTTTATGTCCTTTTAATGTAAGGAAGATGGTTAACTCTCCTTTGGAGGGCATTAAATTATTTTACCTTATTTTTAGGTACCACATAATGACCCATATGGGAAACTGAGTCCTGAGGTCCATTGAGAGAAGTTAGATGAAAATACTGTTCTCTTTTTTTTTAAAGCTTCTTTTTATATTTATCTTCTGGAATATGTGTTTTCCAAAAATTGTACTGTCTGCATGCAGGTTCTGTGCACCTGTGTGTTGCAATGCCGCAGTTCAGAAGAGGTCTCAGATTCCCCTGGAGCTGGATGTTTCCTGGAATTGGAGTCTTCAGACGGCTCTGGCCGCCATGTGGGTGGCTGGGATCGAACCCAGGTCCTCTGTAAGACGGTTGGCACGTCTAACACGCTACGGCCATTTCTCCAGCCCCCAAAATCCTTCTTTAAAACTAAATACTATTATAGGTATAAAAGAGAGTTTCATGCATATAACATATTAAAAGGACATTGGATATATACTTAACGTCAAGGGTTGGTTACCTGGAAATTTAGTATGGAATAGAATAAGAGTAACTTGTAGTTTACATAAATTTAAGCAGACACAATTTTAAATAACATAATAGTTAGTATTACCATTATCCAATTTGTGAATAGATTTGAACACAAGAATAATAAGTTAGAGGAATCTTGAAGTATAACATCATTGTAATTTTTAAGTTACCTGTTAGAATGGATCCTGTGTGGAAATAAGCGTTAGACATATAATTTAATCTTTATAAATATTACAATTTTTTAGATATATAATTTTTAAGGCTATTAAAATTTGCAGAATGGGTTTTACAGAACTTACTGGGTGCTGGTGGGTTACCTCCAGGTAGATGACAATACACACAATAAAAATTTCAAACCACTATTCTTGAATCTAACAATGGAGGAGAATTTTTTCCCACAGGTAAAATCATCCAATCTAAAGCCTGAAAACAACTTATGGCATAGATGTAATTGCAGCATTAATCTACATTAAGAGGAGGAAGCTGGAGCTAGGACGCGTTACATAGGCCTAGGCA
Organism: Rhizomys pruinosus; assembly: GCA_009823505.1. Taxonomy (NCBI): domain Eukaryota; kingdom Metazoa; phylum Chordata; class Mammalia; order Rodentia; family Spalacidae; genus Rhizomys; species Rhizomys pruinosus. The sequence goes on along the minus strand of VZQC01010970.1, from coordinate 30,544 downwards.
GACTCGATCCCAGCCCAATGTGAGATCCATGCCCTATTCACCCATAAACGGTGCAACCAAAATAAATAAAATTTAAAAAAAAAAAAAAAAAGAGGAACCTCAGACACCAGCAGTCACAGACAACTGACATCTCTCATGAATAATATTGGGGATATGACTGTTTATAATGGGCCCTAATGAAGTTTACCTTCCAGATACTGAGAAAACTTCCTACCTCTCCCCTTATTAGGAAAAAGAAAAACATGATGGAAATGAAACCACTCACCAAACTGTAAAATACAGCCAACTGTTACATGTTGGTAATTTCCTATAAAACAGGTTTGTAACTACCCTTTTTTAATTGGACTATAGCATAGTGAACTGTGAAAAGGATGATTCTCTATCTAGAGCCAAATTCAATAGTAAGTGTTTTATAAGCGTGTAATTAAGCAAAAATATATTACTCAGGGAAAGCTCTGACATCAGCAATGAATTATTCTGCCTAGGAAGATGTGCTAGGGGATTCAAAACCCGCCCCCCCCCAAATTATATAGGCCTTTTGCCTATAAGTGGGATATATGCAAGGAGAAAGGCAATAAGTCCCTGTTGTCGAAGACCTGGTGTGAGCATGAAAAAATGTTATGAGACGTCACTTCTAGGTGTACAACTGGCCTGAAATGCCAGAGAGTGTTACCAAAGGCCACTAAAGCAATACAGCAAATATTGGATCTCCTGAAGACAAGCAAGACTCCTCCATCAATATCAGCTACACCTCAACAGCCTGGAGATACTGTGCAGCAGTGGCAGCCAAGTGTCTGTATATATCTCAAATCTAATTGGCTATTAGCTCTCTCCTTGGAGGAATAACTCACAGTGGATGCCCCAAGCTTATGTCCTCTAGTGGTTAGGAGATATTATAAACCACAATAAGAACTTCTCACCCTTTATAGAGAGACCACAGTTTGTGGATTAGCATACCATCCATGCATCTGTGTCTATGGCTCACAGTTTAGCTTGACATAATAATTAGTACTGCTTAAATGCCTGTACATCCAATTGCTTGTGCTTTGTTAGTATGACTAAAAAGGTATCACTGGAAAAGCTGCAACCATGAAGGAAACAACTGAACAAACTAAGTCCAAAATGTCAAACTCCAAAGAAATTAGACTGTTTTCTTCTCACCCACTTGTGCCCCTTCCCAAAGCCCAGGGAACAAAACGGAAGAGGAGGTGTGTTATAATGTAAGGGTTGCGGAGAATAGGGGTGAAATCATGAGACTACAGGAATAGTCTGGACTCCTAATTGATCAACATGCCTGTGCATACAAGCTTCTCCAACTGGACTATGGGAACCTTGCATTGTTGAAAATTTTGGACATAGATACTTGCAAATGCACCATATTAGCATAATTGTATTGACAAATTGAGGTAATGTCAATGTTATCTGCAAACAACTGGTCATTATATTGTAAATCCTTAAAAATAAACAAATTAAAAAAAAGAAAAAAAAAGAAAATCCTTAAACGAGCTGCTGTGAATAAGATGTTTATAGAAAAAGAAATTTCAAACTACTATCTGTGTAGATTTATATTTGCCCATTATTAAATCATTAATTTATTAGCTGTTTAAATATACTGGCAGACCTGAGTTAAGGAAAAATCAATTTTGGTTTTAGAGATTAGCCTTTACTTAGAAATCTATTAAATAGAAAGATTACACAAAATAATTTTCAACCAAAACCTAAAAATGGCAAATAGTTTATAGGGTCCTTAATTGATTGATTTTGAAATGCCTAGGATTTATTAATTGATCAGTTGTGCACAACCTGTTTAAAGATGTGTTTGGGTACCCATGTATCAGCTTTAGAGAAGCATGCTACAGATTTTAAATGGCCATAATGAAATACTTCAAGAGCAAAACTGATGTGCAATTACCTCAATTCTGAATAAGTATAATGAGAAAGAACACAATAAATTTCAAGCGTACTTTTTTTAAATTTTTTTTTCTTATTTTTTTTCTTAATTTTTTTTTCAAAAAACTTGAATCAAAAAGAGATCTAGAATCATACTGAAAGTTTTCTTTTGGTGACAGACCCAAAGAATTCTGGGAAATGTGATCCTGCGCTTGAACCTGTTGTGTGCTAGACTGGCTCTTCAGGCAGTGGTGGAGCATTGGCAAGTGGTGCTTGCTGAGCAAAGGTCTGCATGGCTTCAAGATGTGCCTGGCCTCGGTCTTGACTACATTCTAATCTGGGTCCCCACGCAGCCCCCTGCAGGCCCTGTTGGCCCCCAGCCCTTTGCTCTGGCTTTTTTGTGTGCCTGGGGCATGCTGCTGGACCTTCTGTTAGCCCAGACTGTTGTGGAGCCGCTGCCACACCTGCTTGGTTCTTGATTGGAGTGACTATTTGTTACCCATATTACCCATGATAAAGAAAGATAGGAAATGCTAGTGGTTAGGGAAAGAGACAGTTCAAAGACTTATCTCATGGGAAAAGAGAATTTTTTCCATGGAGATGTGCCAACCTGGCCATATAGAGGAGAAAAACTGAAAGCAGAGTCAAAGATTAATCTCTCGTGGAAAAAAGATTTTTTTCCACAGAGATGGACCACAGCTGGCTGAGCTACCCTGATCATGCATGGGGCGGGGGGAGGGGGGTGTAACTCCCTGTATTTACGGTAATCCCTCTGAGATTTTTCCCTTGGGTGAGGAAAAAAGGGCTGAGAGAGACAGCCTGTGGAAATACCTTATTCCACTTCCTCTGTCTTTAGTGGAAATCGAAGCGCCACATTGGGTGACAATTAACAGTTTGTTGTTGTCTGAATAGTCCTTTATATACCCGTGGCCAACATCCACATGATCTGCTTCTCTCCTGTGCTGGCTGACAGTTTCCTCCTGAACTGCAAGCTTCAAGGCTGTCCCCTGCCTGCAGGCAGACAATCTCTCGGCTTAGTCCTGGCAAGGAGGGGTGGTACTGCAAGGGATTTTACCCAATGGAATAGAAAGACAAGGACAGACATACAGACACAGACTCAGAGAAAGCCCAAGGGAATAGACTCAACTTTAATGTTGGAACTCAAGGCTTTTTTACTAACCCAGGCATGGGCTGGGACACATGTACACACAATTAGGGACAGGGGCAGGTAATTGGGACAAGGGAACCTCAGGCTAAAATCCAGATCAAATTTCTTTCCTGAGAGATCAAAGGACAGTCCAGACTTTCACAGGTCTGTGAGAAACAGCAGGGGTCAAGGCTGCTAGGGAACTGCTTTTAAGTGCTTCTGCAGAAAGACTATCTACAGGTTGCAATTGTGCAGGCCCTATGACATTAACTGCAGTTGATTTAGTTTATGAGTACCTCCCTGATAGAGTTGCAATGTCAAGGATCAGTGATGCACATTTAGCAGACACAATGATTGTCAAAGCAGTGGAACACATGTTTGAAACAGTATCACTCTGAAGATGAGTGGAGGGGAATTGTCTTGGTATGGGCACCTGACATGAACGCATGGTTTTACATCACCCATGAGAAACAGCCTGTCTTATACCAGCTCCTAGATGATTACAAAGAAGGTGACCTCCACATCATACTTCATTCCAATGATTTGCCTCCAGCAGAAAGGGAGCCAGGAGAAGTTGTGAATAAGCTGTTAGGCAAGCAATTGGAATATGCCAAATAAGATTGTTTTAAAAAGACTGGCATTGTCATCCACCAAGTAGAGGCCAAACCCTCTATTTTATCAAGTCTATTTCATCAAGTCTATTTCATCAAATTTGATGACAATTTCCATATTTATGTCTATGATTTGGTGAAAACATCCTAGATGTTATCATGAACTTTGCCAAATTTGTGGAAATCTTAAATGTGTAATTGTAGAAATAAAGACTCGATTGCTTTCCAGTTTAATGAAAGCTTAGACCTTCCTGAACATCCACAATCTCTACCAGCAGAGCTGGTGTTGCTCTGAATAGTGCAGACTGATTCGAACATAAGGTATCTGTGTGAAGAGAATCTTCTCTTCAGATCATCTGCATGAGGGGAGTCTTCCTCTTACAAGAAGGCTGTCTGTTGGGGTTACAGGCAAGGTGTTAAAAGTTAAGCTAGGAAACAGTTTCCAGATAGCTGGAGTTGCTCATATGAACTCACAGCAATGGTGAGAACATTCATATGACCTATGTAAGTCCAGCATGACAAAATCCCAGCATAGAAGTGGGATGTAGGTAAGGAGACCCAATCCCAGCTGAAGAACTATTACGACTAAGAGCTATTGGGAGAAAATCAGTTTTCTTTAATAGTGTGGCTCTGAGAAGATTACCCAGGCTCCAGTGGATGACACCAAACTGAGTTGATAGGTCTTAAAAACAAATAAATGAATGAATGAATGAATGAATAAATAAATAAATAAATAAATAAATAAATAAAATCAGGTGTGGAGTAGAATGTGAGGGTGAAGATATAGAGGGGGCGTCTAAATATTTTAAAACTATTGGCTGAAATTTTCAAAATTTAATAAAAATATTTGTTTCAGCATTCATAATACAAAAAAGAGTGTTTCATGAGAAGAAAAAAAGTTAACACTGTTTTATTCTGCTGCCACAATGCAAGCACAGTTTATTATTTTTGTCACTGCCTTTTTTGAGAGATTTTGTATCTATAGCTAACTGTACATACGTATTACACACACAGGCACACACCACACTGCTTGTCTTTCCTCATGGATTGGTGTGGGTGTGATACAGTTTTCTCCAGTTCACCAGCAATTCTTAACCCAAGTCATTGATATTTATGATATGCCTGCTTTTTGTTTAAAACTAAATTGGGGCACAGGAAGCACATGAGGACATTCAGATTCTTTTGAAAGTCAGAATTTCAGAGCACCATTTCAGGCTATTGTGATTGGGAAGATCTTCTTATATTCCTTCTACAGTTTGTTATTGGTATAAAGAAAGGTTACTGATCTTTGTAGGTTAATTTTGTATCCTACCACTTTACTGAAACTCTTAATTGTTTGTAGGAGTTTTCAGGTGGAGTTTTTAGCATCCCTCAGGTAAACTATCATATCTTCTGCAAACAGGGATAGTTTGACTTCCTCTTTTCCAATTAGTATTCCTTTAATTTCCCTTTCTTGCCTTACTGCTCTAGCAAGCATTTCAAGCACTGTATTGAAGAAGAGTGGCGATAGGGGTCAGCCTTGCTGTGTTACCGCCTTTAAGGGGAATGCTTCTATTATTTTTTCCACTTAGGATGATGTTGGCTGTGGGTATGTTGTACATGGCTTTGACTGTACTTAGGAAAGTTCCCTTCAGTCCTATTCTCTCTAGAACTAGAACATGAAGGGATGCTGGATGCTGCCAAAGGCTTTTTCTGCATCAATTAATATGATTGTGTGATTTTTGTCTTTCAGTCCATTTATGTGTTTTATGGTATTTATTGATTTACATATGTTGAACCATCCCTGCATCCCTGGTATGAATTCAAATCGATCATGATGGATGATCCTTTTGATATGGGTCTGTATGTAATTTGCAAGTATTTTCTTTTGAATTTTTGCATCTGTGTACATTAATGAGATGGGTCTGTAGTTTTCTTTCTTATTTGTGTCTTTGCCTGGTTTTGGTATGAGAGTGACGCTGGCATCATAGAGGGATTTTGGGAGATTTCCCTTTGTATCCTTCTGAATAGTTTGAGTAGTAATGGATGCAAGATCTTTTTAAATATTTTATAGAATTCTGCTGTGAAACTATCTGGGCCTGGCCTTTTTTTTTTTTTAATTACATCTTCAGTTTCCTCAAATGTTATGGGTCTGTTAAACTCTCAATCTCTTCTTGGTTAAGCTTTGGTGGTTCCCAGGATTTCAGATACTTATCCCTTTTTCTTAAGTTTTCAAACTTAGCAGAGTATAGTTTTTGAATACTTTTTGAAGTATTCTCATATGATTGTCTGGATCTTTTCTTTATCTTTTGTGATGTTAACTTAACATTTACTTTCAGACAAGGTATGAGTGGAAGGTAAATATTCATATTTCAGAGTAATATAATATTAAAGGGAAAATGTGAACTCCTAAACATATATTGAAGTTGGCATACAGTTTATTCCTGGAGGACATAATTCTGGTACATATATGACATTTATGTAGGCATATTTTGGAGCAACACGATTGGGAGGGAACCACAACGACATAAGGACTGGGTCAAAGAATGGAGTGACATAATTAAATTCTGCCCCAAACAATAAACCATTGCAGAGAAAAACTTTAAAAAGATTAAGAGAAAGATACAGGACATGTATGGCAAATACAAGAACTGGGTTTGGTTGGGGTGAAGGAAAAGTGGAATGCCTAAAGTGAACTGGGACATGATGTATGAAATGCACAAAATGCCAATAAAATATTATATTCAAAAAAGAATAAACTTGCTAAGAATATTCAAATAAAAGTTTATTTATGAATGTAAAAAAGAAATAATTGCATGCTCACAAAGATTTATAAAGCATAAGATCAAATAAAAAAGATAAAATATTCAGGGCAGTTATTCAACCTCATTCAAGCTTCAGGCGTCTCTATGCAGTGTCTTCTGAATTCATCTACTAAGTTCCCAAGACCATACTCTCTCTAGATATGGCAGATTTTCCATCTAATTTATCTTAATAAATTAGTTTGGCTCAACAGAAGTATGAATAATGATAGTTAACCCTTATGATCAGTATATTTATGCTAGTAATTAAAAGTTATTAATGAGTCCTTTAATAACTGATTGTTATAAAACTGAGGGAGAAACACACCAACATCATCCCCATTTGATTGAGGGAACTGAGGAAGATGAAGATAGGTGACAAATTTGGATTGCTATTCCCTCTACTGATCTTGTTTTGTTGAATTAAATTTGCAGGATGAGTTTAGGGAGATCAAGAGCTTGTCAAAGACTACCTGTTATGCTCATACTACTACTGAGTCTTGCTGACATATATGTGCATGAAAACATGTTGTGTTTATACACAAATGACATTAGGTTCTGATGTTTATTAAAATAAAATTATGCAAATTAGAGTAGGCATATCTCAGGTATAGAGATTCTTTTGAGATTTCTATATATTCTACATATTTCCCAATGTGCACAATAATTTTCTGTTCGCTGAGATTTTAAATAATTTTTCTCATTATATTTTAATATAGGTCATAGAAATAATCCCTCCTTATACGAAGGAAATTTGGCAAAGATTTTTGGCTAGTGTAGATGTAAGATACTTAAAGATGCATAATAAATTTGTGTATTCTGCAGCCTTATAATCTATACGTATATTTAAAGATAAGGCGCATGAATACCTATTGTACTTATGACTACGTGTCTTCTTGATGTTAGAATTACTAATCACATTGCAGTAGAACTGCTCAAGGTCTTTCCATCTCTCTCAGACTTAAAATCCTTCCCCTATATTGTTATTAAAATCAGACCCCTCTAGCACACACAATAATATCTTGGACATCAGCTTTTCTTTGTCTTCCACCTCTGTCTTAGCCTGTGCCCTCTTTCAGATATTTCCATTGTAAAAATTATAACTTATTTATCAAAACTAAATGATCCTCAACTACTCATCTCTTCCTCTGTCTTCAACAGGCATTCTCTGAATAGAGATGCCTAGTTACTTTAAGCTGCGAATAGTTTCAACATTCACCATTTTCTTCATTTTAATTTACTTTTTATATTAACGTCTATCTTGCTGAACTTTGCATGATTAAGTTTTATTATTGTAGTACATATTCAAGTAAATCATTAAAAGTACTGAGACTCTAAAATAAGAATGAGTATTGCTGGGATCATTATTGCTATATAAAAGCAAAAGCTGGGGCTGGAGAGATAGCCTCGCAGTTAAGAGTACCGACTGCTCTTGCGAAGGACCCGAGTTCGATCCCCAGCACCCACATGGTGGCTGAGAACCGTCTGTAACTCCAATTCCAGGAGATCGGCAGTTTCAAGGGAATCCGACACCCTCTTCTGACCTCCGTGGCATTGCACTACACGGATGCACAAACTTGCATGCAGACAGTACATACAAACAAACAAACAAACAAATAAATAAATAAATAAAATATAAAATTAAAAAATAAATAAATAAATAAAAATAAAAGTAAAAGGCTATTTTAAGCAGCACAACATATTGCTTAAGTATACAAATTACTGTATGTAAACTAAGAATTCTTTGAAGAGCTAAACGATCAAGAGGGAAGATGCCTCAAACTGCCTTTGAAATAGAGTTTAATCATAGTATAAAACCATCAGAGGGTAAGTGTGGTGGTATACAGCCAGAAGCCCAGCACTGGGGAAGGTGTGACAGACAGAACACAGTTTTTGTTTTGTTTTGTTTTGTTTTGTTTTTGTTTTTGTTTTTTGGTATAGCCTGACCTAAAGTAGTGAAACAACAATGCGTGTGTGTGTGTGTGTGTGTGTGTGTGTGTGTGTGTTGTAACTAAAATTCCTTCTGGGTGGCACAGATGATGTCCATGGTATCCTGTTCCTCCCTTGGTCACTATGACAAACCTAGGTACAAGCAGGCCAGACTTTGTCCAGGAAACCAGTGAGTTTATCTGGTTTACATACAGAGCAGTGGGTGAGAGTTTATTTTCAGGAGTGTGGGTGCTCCCTCCTGAGGCCATACTGGAAAGTGTCAATCCAGGCATGACCTGTGACTACCCCACATTCCAGCAAAATGTCAAGAGACACTTCTCAGGCTTCCTCTGCTTATATATCCTTAGTGCACCTCCTAACTCCACTGGGCCTGACTGGTTGGCTTTACTTAATGTACTTATGCTTTACTTAATGTACTTATATAACAATTATAACATAAATTCAAATTTAACAAAGGTCCCAAGTCCATCATAAAATAAGTACAGCTATGTACTATAGAGTGACCAATACTGATAACACTAAACATTCTAAACAACAAACACTGAAGGATTTTAAAGTCTCAATTTGTAATATTTTTCTCTTAGGACTTGTTCAGCCCATGCTTAGCTGTGATTTTGCTGTATATGATTCAAATAAGGAAGAGCTGTTTTTAAATTTTAATTTATGTAATTAATTAAGTTTTGGGTTTGTGTCTTAATACATAGTTCTAACTGGCCTGTGATTCACTATGTAGAGCAGACTGGTCTGGAACATACAGAAATCTGCCTGCCTCTGCCTTCTGAGTGCTGAGATAAAGACATGAGCCAGTATCCCTGGTCAGAAATTCTTTTCCTTTTAATAATGATAAGAAAATATTTGTATTTTTCTGTGAACATTTCAAGCTCAGTTTTAATAGAGTTTCCTGAAATACATTTGGTGTGTTTTACTCTTATTCTTGTACTCGATTTGCATTTGCCAAAGAAAATTACAATAAATTAAAGAAATGTGCATTATGTTTCTTTCCTATTACTGTTCACATTAAACCTGTGCCACTAATCTCTGTGTTTCTTGAAAAGTCCCAGTCAATTAAAGCATCAGGGATAGAGAAATGAAGGAATTTGTTGGAAATGGAATAATTTATATGAGGCTATTAAAAAAGAAAATTTTTAAATGTTATGTGTAGATAAACACAATCAATAAATTTAAGACAAAATGATGGCAGTCTTAGAGCCCTGTGAAGCATTGGTCAGAAGTAGCTGTTTTTAGTGTGCACAGATCATTTGAAAGGAACTCCCTTGAACTGTTTATTCTTTTATCCATCCATGGTATGTTGGCAAGTTTTTTCCAGAGTTAATTACCTACTGTCATCTAAATTTTATTTTCTGTCTCATTTGAAAAGTCTAATCAGTTTGCTTCTTCTAAAATGTGATGCTTAATTGATGTGAATTCAAAGTTTCATCTTCATATTTCTTCTTGTCCATCCTTAGGGTTCAAAAGCTGCCATGAACATCAAATATCCTTTGAACAAAAAGAACGTGATAATGAGGGAAAGATGTGCTTACCAAATGCCCAGGACGTAATAGAATTTGCTCCCTGACCTGCATCAAACAAAGAAACTGGGCACAAAGGAAGGATGAATAGAAACTGCCAGACATGGGACCAGGCAACTCAGTTTCCCCTCTAAGAAAACAATTTAGACCCCTCATCTCTTCCGGCCTTGTCTTTCTCCTGTCATCAGGAATTAGTTCAAATGTGATTATTCTTTTGCTTTTCTGAGTTAGGTATCAAAGATGTGCACATTATCTTCTTTCATTTATAGAGTCCTTAGACTGTGAACTAATCTGCACAGTACACACCATGCAGAAAGGGTTTGAATTTGTGAGACAGAGGTTTGATCAGCCCTATGCATCTCACATGCACATCCCCAGAATGATATCTTACAGAGTTTCACAAAACAAATCATTTCACCTATTCCTATGACAGATTCAATGACTGAATAACCCTTCACATTGTTCTTCTAGTTAGTTAAGTGTACTGCCTCTCAAGTGAAGCACTGTATACACAGGGAACAGGCAGGAAGAGGAAACTGACAGGAATTTTCCTTCTTGACACGTTTTGTTCATGGGTTTCTAATTGGTTTATTTAGATCACCTGACTACCAGCCCCGTATTTCTGACTTGTTTATGAAATTTTCATCTTTACCCACTGCCCTGAAATCAAGAAACTGACATTCTTTCTGCTTCTTTCCTTTTGCTGCTTTATCTGCCATCTATAATCAAAATCACTATTCTAAGAATGTTTTAATTAAATTAATTAAGAAAAATACACACCTGTTCAGATTATTAGCATTTCACATACAGTTGAATGTTTGGAATGCCTAACCCTGAACAAGTAACTCTTTGTAATATTGACTTACTAGACTATAGTTTTCTTAATCCAAGGGGCATGGCTCTAGTTTCTGGTCCAGGGCCTATGAGATTTCTCATCCTCCCACTATAACACTGCCAATGACATTGGAGTGGCTCCTTAGGCCTGCCCTCTGCTCCTTGGACCTAGTCTCCATCAACACCTGACACAGCTGAGTGATTTTTTTTTATTCTATCCATGTGAAAGTTTTCAGGCATCTTTAGTTTCTGAGACATTGTATGTCTATAGCAGCAATACCTTCACCGAACTTTGAAAACAGCAGAGTGTGGTGAAAGGTCGAGATTAGAATCCTACTAAGAATGAGGAACATGTTAAATTCCTCCCAACTCTGTCTGCTTTATATTTATTTTCTACTTACATAGTTTTTTATCATTGCAATTTTCCTCACACTCAAGCTTTCCACCATAATTTGAGCCAACTACAGAATGGCCAAAGTATATTTTTCTATAGAGTTGAAAGAATCCAGTTTCTGGGTAAAGATTATTTCTAAAAATAATTTATAAACTTCTCTATCTTGTTAGTTCAGTACATCTATCTTTTTCATCTTAAATGAATAACAAGCAACCAAGCATATATTGATATTAACAAAAATTATCTTTAGTGTTTCTTCCATAAGTAAGTGTAGGGAAATGCAGCTCGAATTGCAGGCTGGCTTTCCAACTAGCACATCTCACTGTAGCTGAGGGTCTGGCCCGGCCCCAAGGAGGAGCAAGCAGTATGGCCTAGGTGCATGATGCTGGGGTGGGGCAATGGTGTACAGTGGCGCAGAGTTGGGGGACTTATGATTAGTTCTGGGAACTGACATCATTTAGTTTATAAAAGCAGGCTGTAGCAAGGAATAAATTTGAATTTCATAGTAACATCATCGCCGAACTCCCATTATTTTTTATTAATTATTGTGCCCATACAGGCTAATGTAGGCCTGCATTTCGTTCCAGTGGCCAGTGGGTTGGAAAGAGATTCCTTTGCAGATCACCAATCTGGGTAGCTGATGTTGTGAGTGGGTATTGGCTGAAGGGAGGTGATCAGCCATCAGCCTAAAATTCCTGTCCAGGCTCTGGGCAGGTGAGAAGCCAAGGCCAAGAGTGGAACACATGTCTCGTGGATCCAGGCTAAGGGCCTGGGTTGAAAGTATCATCCAGGTCAGGCTATAGGAAGTAGCCATCTGGGATCAGCTCCCCACAGTGTCCACAAAGCAGGCACTGTGCACCACCCCCCTTAGTAGGGCCACATCATCCCCGTTTGGCATAAAAAGAAAGCTTCCTACAATTAAGTTTTGAAAAGATGCCTAAGAATCATTAAAGTTTTAAGATGTAAAATCCTAAATCATATCCCTGACTTACATATTTACAACAATCAAGATGCAAGATGAAGCTCAGAATGTTTAGTAACCATAACCACCTAGTGAGATGGTTGATTTCTGTGTCTAGATTAAATGTATACAAAGATGCTCCTAGATGATACTAGTATCTGTATAAGCAGAGTCAATAAATAAACTTTGCCCTTCCAAGCATGGCTGGGTATATTCCAATCTATTGAGCTGAACAAACTACAAGGAGGAAAGACTTCCTATCTTATGGGTTGACCTTGGACGTACCGCATTTTAACGTGGAGTTGGAATAGTATTTACAAACCTTGGCTCCCCTGTTTTCAGAGTTTTTGAAGAAAACAAGTCCTTAGTCTACATTTGCCGATGCCATGTATGGACCAATGCTTCATTTCAAGTCCCCATCAACAGAGAGATGATGATGTTAGTTTTGTGTTTTATGGGGACGTTAATAACGTGCCTATGTAAAAATGAGGGCATTTTTCCAGAGAATCACACTATCCTTTGTAAGTCTCTTGTTGAAACCACTATGTTGAAACACAGAGCTATAATCAACCTGCTGTAAGTGTCTAATGGGGCTGGAGAGAAGGCTCGGCACTTAAGAGCACTGGGTTCAATTCCTAGCACCCACATAGTAGTTAACAATCCTCATTGGTAACCCCAGTTCCAAGGGATCCAATGCTCTCTTCCGAGTTCCACAGGCATTGCATGTCCCAGTGCACTTAAAAGCAGGCAATACACGCACATACATAAAAATAATAAAATATTTTTAAATATGCAATGATGTGAAATGTCCATAACCACATTTACTAAAGTAAAATATTGTTATATGTTAATAATAGCTACAAAAATATATACCCATTATTACTCATTTACTACAGGATATGCATTCACCTTTATTTTTGAGACAGAGTCTCACTACACAGGCCCAGTTGGCCTTTAACTCACCATGAAGACCATTGAAAGATGGCTTCTGTCTCCTAAATGCTGGGATTAAAAGAATTCATGGCATACCTGGCTGGATTCACTTTTTATTCCAAACATTTTCTGCTTAAGAAACTGAAAATAGTTTTCCTAAAATTCATAAGAAAGTGAAATGATGCTCCTAACAATTATAGTCTAATGGATATAGATGTATACAAATTGAATCAATATGATTTGATCTTAATTATAGAAATATTCCACAGTGACATTTTATAAAGATAAGTTATTTAGCTGTAAACTGCTTAATGCAGCATAATAGTTTCTTGTCCTGCCATTGACAATTCCAAACTTTCTGCTACATTTATGATGTGTAACAAACTGTAATCAATTATGGAAACCAATTGTATTTCCTAAAGTCTCTGGCCCACCCATGATTTATTTATTTATTTTAGTGATCTTTCTTTCTTTCTTTCTTTCTTTCTTTCTTTCTTTCTTTCTTTCCCTTCCTTTTTTTGTTGGAGTGATGATACTTTTTCCACATAAATGACAGATTGGATATTAAAAAATCTGTGAAATTATTTTCAACACTTTCAAAGGTCTCCCAAACATCAGTAAAATTGTGTATTTCCTAAGCATGGTCCCCTAAGGTGGCATTTGAGGTGATGGAACTGACAGTCAATGGTAAGTTCAAGGACAGCACAACATGATAGATTTCTGGATTATTTGCAGATTTAGTACCAATGTTCAGTCAATGGTTGGAATTAGATTGTGATGGAATGGAAAGTATTAAAGAAATATTAAAGAAAGTATCTCTGTTCAAGGGAGACTACACTAAAAAGAAGTTATTTCTATCTTACATATTAATCAATGCCTTCAGAGTAAAAGATAGTGGGAATTCTCTAAAGCTTGGAGCACCTAAAGATTAATATGAACTATGTGAATGAGCAAAGAATACACAAGTGGTCAGACCTTCAATGGGATCAGACAAATGCACAAAATGACTTTTACCATGGCTTTTGCTAAAGCATTATCAATTGTTATAATTGAGTTATATATAGTACATCAGTGAGTATAACTAAATTGGTTAAGAGCACATTGGAGATTTGGGGAAGAAAATAAGTACAAGTTATAATATTACAGATGACAAAAACTAATCTCATTTGTTAGATAGCTAAATTTAAGTTTGAAAATACACTAATGGAAGACATTTTTATTTTCCCAGTTATAAACACCTCTACTAGGAAAGATAGCAATTCATTTTTTCTTGTATGTATTGGTCATTTTCCTCATTATTGTGACAAAATTCCTGAGTGAACTTAAAGGAATGAAGACAGGGCATTAGAAGTCTCTGTCTACCATGGTGGGGGAGGCATGGGAGATGGAGGCACTTTAGTTGTGGTATCAAGGTCAAGAGAGCTTCTTCACATGGAATCTCACAGGAAGCAACATATAGGATGGAACCAGGGGTGAATATAATGTTTAAAGACCTACCCTAGAGACCTATGTTCACAAGTCAGATCTCACCTGCTAAACCATCCACCATTCCTTGTAATGACAGAAAGAGTGTCCCTGTGTTTAAATCTTAAGTCTGTGGAGGATAGTTCATAGCTACAGTTGATAGTATATGAGCTGAAAATAGAAGACAAAATACAGTAGCCAAAATTGCTGAGGCAGCCTATGTTTAATGAGAAATCTGTCCCAGGCAGAAGTTTAATGAATGTGTACGGGAAGAATAGAAATAAGAAAGAGGTGATGGTGAAATCCTATGAATTGGGCTCCAATAAAATAGATAAATTGGCTAAGAGATGAGAGATTGAATCAAATCTTGGCCTGCAGTTTGTATGGCTAGCCGGCCAAAACAGGAAAAGAGACCAGATTAGATTAGTGTCCTACTCTGCTTTCCAATGCTGTGATGAAATTCTTACTAAAATCTCCACGTGTGGGAAAATATTTATTTAGCTTACATATCTCAATCATGGTTCATCAATTTGGTCCTCAGGGATGAGGACCCAGGAGCTGAAACAGAGAGGAATGCTACTTACTGGCTCCTGGCTCAGGCCTGTGCCCAGACTGATTTGTTACAAAATTTAAGATCATCTCCTAGGAATGGAACAACTGCAGTGGCCTGTGCACTCTCACATCAGTCACATCAGTCAACAATCATCAGTCATACACACACACACACACACACACACACACACACACACACACGACCATAGGCACATCCATTGAGAAAATTCCCCAACTGAGTTTCCTTCTTCTGAGGTGTGTAAAGATAATGATTGAAGTTAATGATTGAAGCTGTCCAGTGCTTAACCCAAACCAAACCCCTGGAAACCATGAGACAAGCCACATACTAAATAGGAAAAGAGCAAAATAAAGTTGACAGAAGACACATTTTGGGTCCTAACTTTGAGACAAATAAGGAGGTCTTGTGCAAGAGAACATGGTAATAAGAGAATATTTAACTGGAAATGCTAAAATCAGGAAAAATCTATAAACAAGCAATTAAAGATATTCTCACAACCTGGCCTCTGAACGTGTGAGGTATGGGAGCTGAGATAAATCTGAATTTTGAGGAAACAGTGAAAATCTACATTATAACCAACCATGCCTCCTTGAGACACAAGTAAATAATTTGGGGCAATACAGAGGAAACCACTCCCTATGGGGTGTCTTGAATTAGCCATTAGAGATAATTCATCATCTCCAGTGGATATTCCCATGGATAACAGGGGTTGGAGGACAATAGAAGATGTACAGGAACAACTGAGTAAATTAGAAATGAGGAAAAGAACAGATAGGACAGCATTCACCAGATATATTAAAGAACTTAATTCAACAAGGACCCACAAAACTGCATGAAGCTTTAGTGGCTTTGATGATTAAGTTAGGGTTTGAGACAACCCCAAAGAGCCTGCTTCTATGGATGGTAAAAAGGGCTGTGGCTACTGTTGAGGGCACCCAGATCCTATTGGATCCAGGGTTTGAAAAGCTGCAGCAGAGGCTAGGGGGGACTAATTCTTCCTTGGGTCTGGACAGGGCTGAGCAACTTGAGCCAGATTCAAGGAATTTGTCAAGGATTGGAGAGATTCAGAGAGGCTCCACAAGGAAGTAGAAAGCAAACAGCTAGAGCAAATGATGAAAGATTGCAGAGAGCTAAGAAAGCTAGTGCCACTTATCCATGTTACTAGAGCTAATGTGCTCTGTTGAGGAAGCAAGTGATACAAATGGATGGCAACTTTCCATGCTGTGTTAGAGCTTATTTGTGTTTGATTTAGTATCTCCTTAGTATTGAATAGCTTTAAACACCCAACCCTTTCTTGGAACAGATCACAGCAGACTTGACGTGGTTCACCAGGTCATTTTTTGTAACCCACTTTTCATTATGGAATGATGGTTTGGGATAATGCATTGTTGTGCTGAATATCTTCTGGAAAATGTTTTGCTATGTGGATGATATAATGACGATCACTGACTATTTGAAGAATTAGAAACCCTTTTAGAAAATACTCAGTGTCTCTAAAGGAGCAAAGACAAGAAACTGGTTCAAAAGAGGAACAAATCCCATTTGCAGGTCTGAAATACTTGGGATCCTTATGGTTGGATAAGGCACAAGTGATACCCATTAAGTTAGCTTGGAAGTCTGCAAGAGACTGGGTCAGCAACGCTAAGGGTGAACAAAAGTATCTCACGGTAATAGAAAGACAGGCTCATAGAAGCCATAAAAAGCACTGTGCTGAGGGTAGGCCACCTCCCTAGGTGTTAATCACAGAGGTCTTAGACCAGCAAGGAAGGATGGTATATGTGGCTGTTTACAATAGTTGCTAGGTATAATGGGCCTCACCTTACTATGAAAACAGCATATCTCATCTCTGATGGGACAGCTGCATGAATCAACTTGCCGTGTAAGGGAATGGCAAACAGATTATATAGCCAGCCAGCTGGGGCTTCAAGCATGTCCTTAATTACATAGCCACAGCCTCACTTACATAAACCTTTTCCTGCAAACGATCATCAGGCAAAACAGCCATCAAGGGCTTTATCCAACTCAGTGTCAAATATGGGGGCTCATGGGGAATTGATAGTGACAGAGACACATTTCCCTAGCATTTATGTCCACACCTGTGCTGAGAACACCTATGCACTCCTATCCTCCCCGTAATGGTAAAGGGGCAGGGTTAATCAAGAGTAATGACAAGCTACTACAACAATGGAAAGCTTTAATGCTGATGGAACTCTATGCAGGCAGAAGAAGGCACCCTTAGAAGGTATACAGCTGTTAAATGGAAATCCCAGTGCCAGAGGTGGTGTGCTCCCTATAAACTGTTGGCCAAAGAGGCACCAGAGTCCTCCAAAATGATAAATGTTATGCCACTGTTGTTGGTTACATGGCTGACATAGTTGGTAATGATGTAGAATCTGATAGAATAATGTAAATATCAAGGAAAATAAGGATTCAATCAGCTTAACAGTCAGGTGCTGCTGACAGGCAGTCACCCAGTATCACCCGTCTTGTGATTCTGCCTTCCTTCATAGAAGCTTCCACTCTTTCTGTTTCTTTGGAGACTTTTACAGAGACTTTTAAAACATTATTTTCTTTATTTTCTAAGAGATGTCCCTTTACTGGTTATCTGCCTGGCTGTAATTTTTTTTCTGTTAACTAATTTAGTTTGTAAGTTACCTTTGGCGGTAACATGCTGCTCATGGCATAAATCACCAATGCTTCCTTCCCCAGGCATCCACAGTTGAGACCAAAGTCCCCTGAACCAAACTGTAGGCTAAATATAACCTCTTTCCTGAACCTTCAAGTGTCTTGCCTTGTCTTTTTGCTGCAGTGTGCTTGGTGACTTTAGCAGAACAGAGGAGATGAAAATAGGCTTGTCAGTATACTTGTCTTTGGGAATTGATCTTCCTCCTTGAGCTAAGACACAAGATGATTTTTTTTTTAATCTGTAAGAGAAGCAACTCTGTCAGAACTTTACCTGAGGACAAAGGAGCCAGGAGTACAGATTTAGAGCACCATCCATCTTAAAATGTAGGGCCCATGCCCACTAGGACTATCTCCACTTTCCGGCAAAGCTGAGCCTGATCACTTCCTAGATAAGGGTCCCTGAGTACTCTCTGACTAGACAATTCCTGTAGGAAGTCAGAGCTGAAACCACCCAGAGGCCGGGGTAGGGTGGGGAGGCTCTAGAGTAACCTCTGGGAAGGGTCAGCAGCCAGGAAGAATGAAACTGTGACTTTGAGTTAGTACAGAAATTTCATCTGAGAATTTTGGTTTGGATAGAGGGGAATAAAAATCTTAAATGGCCGGGCGTGGTGGTACACGCCTTTAATCCTAGCGCTTGGGAGGCAGAGGCAGGCGGATCTTTGTGAGTTCAAGGCCAGCCTGGTCTACATAGCGAGTTCCAGGACAGCCAGAGCTACAGATAGACCCTGTCTCAAAAAGACATATATATATATATATATATATACCCAAATGAAGCTTATAAAAAGCAGATGACCGCCGGCGTGGTGGCGCACGCCTTTAATCCTAGCACTCGGTAGGCAGAGGCAGGTGGATCTTTGTGAGTTCAAGGCCAGCCTGGTCTACAGAGTGAGTTCCAGGACAGCTGGGACTACAGTGAGTCCCTGTCTCAAAAAGACCAAAAAAAAAAAAAAAATCTTAAATTGACCATGATTGTATAATTATTCAGCTCTGACAGAGCATAGGGCAGGATGGAAACAGAAGCTCCACAGAGCAATTCTTTCACTCTGTAAATGAAGAGAGTTAGGGGCTGGTCACTCAGTAGAAGACATATTCGTAACACTCAGGTAACTTTCCCAATGGAGGGGGAGGCTAATATTAAATTAAATTAAACAACCCAAGGTCATCTATTGTCATAAGAGTGCCTAATTTAAATTATGTTTCAATCCTCAATTATATATTTGCCGTCAAACTATCTTGCTTAGATATCTAAACCACCGTTCCTAGACAGTTCCCACAAAGAACTGAACAAGCACAGGTCCCCAAGTGCAAGTACATGCGGACCAAACCCCACCCCCTTCAGGAAATCAAATTGCCACTTTGGAGCCAGGAAGGAGAAGGCAAAAATATCTGCATTGGGTCGTAGCACTTACACTTTCTACACTGGTAATCAGAATCTGACTCTCTACCTCTGTAGTGCAGTCCACTTCCAAGCTCTACTAGGTGGTGCTGTTCTCTGTGTTTCTCATTCTCTATTGTGGCTGTTTAATCCAAGATTTTGTATGGTAAAATATAATGTGGATTTTCATATCCAGAAAAATCAAACAGCCCTCTTGAACAGGAAAACTCACTCTGAGAGCTATTGGACTTCCTTCATTTCTAACATAAATTGACAAGTTATACATTTAAAAAAGATAAAAATTCTTTTTAAAAATCTTAAGGATGTTTTAAAATAAATTTAAAGGTGTTTTAGTTTAATGAGGTCCCACTTGGAGACTGTTGATCTTAATGCCTTAGCAACTGATGCACAATTTAGAAAGTCTTTTCTGGGGGCTGGAGAGATGGCCTATTGTTTAAGAGCACCAACTGCTCTTGCAGAGGACCTGGGTTCTATCCTCAACACCCACATAGCTGCTAAGAACCGTCTGTAACTCCAATTCCAGGCGAACTCCAGTACCAGGGGAATTTGACACCCTCTTCTGACCTCTGCAGCTTTGCGCGACACAGGTACACAAACCTACATGCAGACAGTACATTCATACAAATAAATAAATAATAATTAATTAATTAATTAAATAAAAATTTAAAAAGTCTTTTCCAACACCTATATTTGTAATTTACTGCTAATGTTTTCTTCTAACAGTTTCATAGTTTCAGGTTCCATATGGAGGTCTTTGATCCATTTGCAGTCTACTATGCAGAGTGAAAGATAAGGGTATAATTTCATTCTTCTACAGGTGGAAAACAACTTGTGTAAGATGTTGTCTCTCATCCAGTGAGTATTCTTGACACTATTAACAAATAACAGATGGCTGAAATTGCATGGACTTATGTTTGGGTCTTCTATTATGTTCTCTTGATCTACATATCTGCTTTTGTGCTAGTACCATGCTGTTTTTATAATGAGATCTCTGATGTGTAGGATGAAATCTAGTACTATGATCCTCCCCCAGCATTGCTCTTTTTGCTCAAGAATGCTTTATCTATCCAGGGCCTTTTGTGTTTCCATATGAATTTTGGGGTTATTTTAGCTCTG
The DNA here is from genome assembly GCA_009823505.1 of Rhizomys pruinosus. Lineage (NCBI taxonomy): Eukaryota > Metazoa > Chordata > Mammalia > Rodentia > Spalacidae > Rhizomys > Rhizomys pruinosus. The sequence goes on along the minus strand of VZQC01010970.1, from coordinate 10,283 downwards.
TGAAGCATGCCATGGGTATTTTGATTGGCATTTAATTTACTCTATAGATTGGTAGGTAAAAGGGTAATAGGAAATAGGTGTTATCAAGAGAGAAATGAGGAAACTTAAACAGAGGAGGAAGTGTAGACAAGGAGAGAGAGAGGAAAAGTAAATAAGTAAATAGGTGACATGAAAAACCAGAGTGAAATGTATTAGCATAAAACCACCTAAAACTTAACGCATATGATATATAAACATGAGTGCATGTGTCTGTCTGCAGGCTATATATCAAGAAACACAGTGCCAGACAGGGGAAACTTCCCTTTAAGTTGTTGATAATGAAGACAAATAGTTCAGACCCAGGATTTGGAGTAATGTAGTGGAACTGACCTGAAACCCTCCTTCCTGAAGACTATCTCTCATAGTTCTAGAGGATACCATGCAAGCTGCTAAGGGAGAAGAAAAATCAATTAATGGGCCAACACAGAGGTAAAGCCCAATAACCACTATGATGGGCACAGCATATTATCTCTATTGGTGCAGTAGTAACAATTTTTTAACTAGGGGGTAATCAACAATTATTTAATTTCTCTTAAAGCCCTCTGAATGGGAAGGAACTCAGGGGAGCACTGAAAATATATCTAAAAAACATGTTTGGAGTGTTCATATATCCCAGAGAGTGTCTATCTCTGTCATATTTCCAGAAAAATGAAATTTCTTCCTGTATGCTAAATATATATCTTAATAATCATACCATACACCATTCATCAAATAAGTTTCTTTTTACATGAGATGGAGACTATTACAGAGTTCCATAATTGGTTACACATAGAGAATATATGTCTAAGAGATGCCCAGCCTTAAGTGGTACATCTACTTACATGGAACTTCTCTCTATACCTAAGGATCCTGAAACATGCCAGAAACAGAGGGTAGAGATAAAATAAATACATTCCTCAATTTTCACCAACAAAGCTTTCTCATACAATAAAGTGCAACATACATAGAAGGCCCAAAGTGTCCATGTATAAAATAAGAGCCTGCACAGTGCAGGTCCCTAAATAGGACTCCTGTATTAAACCTCCTCCCTCCCCGCTATGGCTCAGAGATTTTTGTGGAAGAGGGATAGAAAAGTTGTAAAAGTCAGGGTTGGTACTTGAACATAAGAAAATGCATTCACTAATAATTAAGGGGAAAAAAAGAAAAAAGAAAATACATATATTTAGGCCTCTGGTAACTGTGCCACATGAACTTGCAGCAATAAGGAGAGCATGGGCACACTCAGTCAAACAAAAACTCCACATAGAACTGGGGAGAGGCCCCAGATCACAATCTTAGCTGAGGAAGTCTTGCCAAGTGATTACTGTGGAGTGAGGGAGAGTAGATCTTCTTCATGACAGTGACTCTACACTGTCTAGAATCCAGTGGATGAAATTGAACTGAGGGATGTTTTGGTACAAATGTTTGTCTGTTTAGGCCTTAAGATGTATGGAAGAATGCATGAAATCCAGTGGGGGAGGGTCTGGGGGGTGTGGACTGGTGAGATAGTCTAAATTTGATTAATATCTATAAAATGAGATGGACAAAAGCACAATAAAAGTATACATTAAAAAGTAAAATGTAAAAGAAATTCCACAAATAAGAAATCGCCTTCTCCTTTACAGATGGACAGCTATTTGTCACAATGTCCAGACAGGCAAAACGACACAGGCCTGCCCAGAAAAACAATACCCCTGGACAAATATAAACAGATTGTGAGATAATCAAATGCTTTGAATCTAGCTAGTTTCCAATGGACTCACCACCTTTGTCTGATGTAAAACATTGTGGTCAATTGTTTTATAGAGAAGCAAAAGTCTTTGTATACACTATTTTAGAAAATTATTATGTTGTGTTTCAGTTCACAGAAAAGCTGGCTGTGGAGCTGAGATGGCTCTGTTCTTGCAGAGGACCCAGGTACAATTCTCAGCACCCACATGGTGACTGTCAACCATATGTAGTTCCAGTTCTAGCAGATAAGATGCCTTCTAATCACTGCAGGCAGTGTACAAGACCACTGAACTTAGGAATATTAAGACCATACAATGACATGGATAAATAAAATAAATGTTTTTCAAACCATTTAAAAAATACATCTCAGTGTAGAAGTATAGTCGAAAACTCTTAAATAAAAAAATAACTGATTCTAATGAAAAATTCCTCAGTTAAATATATAAAATATATATATGATCCAGGCAGACACTATGTCTATTCAATACTTTGATAATACACTTTACTTTTTTGTATAAAAGATGTACATTTTTCCAGTAAATATATAATTATAATCTGTAGCATGATTTCACATATACACATTTCTAGAAAAATAATTTTAACAATAATTAGCTAATTCAATATCGTAAAAGGGTTTATATATACACATATAAAGATTAAAGATATAAATAATCTTAGATTTTTCTAAATTTAAGTTTCAATAAATCCATTTAAATTATAGGTATTTAAGGGAGGACATGGAGAACCAACAGATGGGGTTAAGTCTCCAAGGAGGAAGGTCAACACTGTGGGAGCTTCTGCAATACTTCTGAGCAAAGCCATGGTCGAGCAAGGCCATTTGACTTATCCACACATAGATGCAACTAGAGAAAGACAGATTAAAGGATCCAGAAACTCCTCCTGAGCCTAAGTAACTGCTGAGGCCTGGAGGATCAAATGAACTTAAAAATAAAAATTGGGGGGGTGGAGCTGGAGAGATGGCTCAGTGGTTAAGAGCACTGACTGCTCTTGCAGAGGAAATGGGTTCGATTCCCAGCATCCACATGGTGGCTAATGACTATCTATAACTCCAGATTCCAGGGAATCTGACACCTTTTTCTGAATTCCATAGGCATTGCATGGCACAGGTGCACTTATACACATGAAGGCAATACACACATACACATAAAGTAAAAATAATAGATATTTTAAAATAAATAAATAAATAAATAAATAATTGGTTAACTTTGGCTAACTGCATAATCTTAAACACCCAATGGAAAGCATAATCAGGACTTAAAATGGTTAACACATTACTTTTACAATCTTTAAGTCTACACTTCCCATACATTAGTATAAGCCAGGAGAACAATGAACAATTAAAGGTCTAGAAATAAGCTTTATAATGCTACCACCTAATAAGGGTTATAAACACTTACTAATCATTATATGTACTTACTCTGGCTAAATGGTGATGAATACTGCCAGGACCCAAGGGTCCAAAGGAATAATAACAGGTTTCCCTTCCCCATCAAGAGCATACAAAGACAGGTACATTGTACCCCTTGATCCGACTTTGAATGGGCCTTATTCTGTGCTCTTAACAATGTCTGCAGACTTAAAAGTTACAGGTATTGTAAAATTTTCAGCACATGCAAAAAATTTACATATCCTCCCCTCCCAAAGTCAAACTGTAGCTGGGACTAAAAGCAAGACCCTAATTAAACTGCTTTCTTTTTTCACAAAATTTTTAATTGTTATTAAACTTGTTCCATAAGTCTTACATCATTTCTCAATTGAATCTAGAGTTACTTCCCTTTCCATGACCCCACCCCACCCAAGTCCCTGTACTCTGCCATATATGTCCTGCAGGTTTTTCTGAGTCTTTCTAGATTTTTTCAGTTCTTTTGTTGTAATTTTTCTCTCCTGAAATTGGAGTTACAGATGATTCTTAGCCACCATGGGGGTGCTAGGGATCGAACCCGGGTCCTCTAGTACTTTAATCATGAAGGGATGCTGTATTTTGTCCAAAACTTTTTCTGCATCAATTGCGATGAGTGTGTTGGTTTTTTTTTTTCCTTTAGTCCATTTATGTATTTTATGATATTTACTGATTTTTGTATGTTGAACCATCCTTGAATCTCTGTTATGAATCCAACTTGATCTTGTTGGATGATCTTTTTGATGTGGGTCTCTATACGGTTTGCAAGTATTTTGTTAAGAATCTTTGCATCTGAGTTCATTAATGAGATGGGTCTGTAGTTCTCTTTTTTTGATTGTAAATAGTCTTTAAATATTTTATAGAATTCTTCTGTGAAGCAATCTGGGCCTGGGCTTTTTTTAGAGATCTCTTATATTAAAAAAAAAAAAAAAAAAAGATTGCCAACTTGTTACGGCTGATGCCACAAGCCTATATCTCTATGTTAGGAGAATGTATAAGCCACGATAAGACCTGTTCATTTCCCAATTAGAAAAAAATGTTAATTCGAGGATTAACATACCATCCAAACATCTGTGTGTCTATTACCAAGTAACCTCCAATAACAATTTAGTACTTTTAAATACCTATTATATCTAATTGCTTGTGCTTCATTAATAGGATCAAAAGGTTTATCCTGGACAAACTGTCAAGCCCATGAAAGGAAACACGCCAGAATTGAACCAGGAGTCCAAGACAAACAGCTCCAGAGAAAGATAGAGTGTGTGTTTGCTTCATCCACCTGTGCCCCTTTTCCTAAGCCATAGGAAACAATTCTGCTGGAAGAGGGGGAGTGGGTAGAATGTAAGGGCTGCGATTGGACTGAATGGTGAAAACTTACAGCAATATAGGGACTGATTCACTCATTTGAATCAACTTGAATTTGAATAATAAAAAGCCCCCCCCCCCGCTGAGATGGAGGCACCAAAGGGGCTGTCGTAGGGCTTTCGGGAACAACTAGCTTGCAAACTTCGTTTTACATGAAGGATGCTTTGTACTCATTAAATTTATCATTTATTTGCAAAAAAATGAAAAAAAAAAAACTGAGAGAAAGATGCAGACATGTCTATGCAGATCGCATGCTCTGGGATAGGGGGGGTGGAGGGGGAAGGGAAGGGGAAATATGCCTGAAGTAGAATTGGAAAAATGAATGTATTGAAATTACACAAAGCATCAATTGAAAAAAAAAAAAAGCCTGGGCTTGCTGTTCTGTTTTTAGAGTTAATGCTTTATTTAAATGTAATGTGTATATGATATAACCAAGACTGTTTTACTTGTGAAAAAAAAAAAAAAGAAGCTTGTTGATTCCAGAAAATGACTTGCGCCAGGCATGGTGCCACATGCCTTTAATCCTAGCACTTGGGAGGCAGAGGCAGGCAGATCTTTGTGAGTTCAAGACCAGCCTGCTCTACAGAGTGAGTTCCAGGACAGCTGGGGCTACAGGGAGACCCTGTCTTGAAAAGACGAAAAAAAAAAATGACTTGCTTCCAGTTTGAATGGTATTTCATGGTATCTGTAGATAAAATTGATAAGAATTACTCCCTTAGTTATACTGAGTCTTCCTACTCAAAAAATTGGAGTTTCATTGCTATTTACACTAATTAAGTCTTCTTGTTTTATTCTTCAGTTTGAACTTTTATTCACAGACATTATTTCTGTTTGATTAAAGTTTCTGTTTCATTTTGATGTTACTATAGATGATATTGTGTTTCATCTTTGAAATTGCAATTATCCATTGCTTTATATATGGAGGCAGCTCTGTTGAATATCAATCTGGTATCCAGTAGCCGGGCTATGCTTGCTCATTAATTAAGAGAATTGGTTATGGTAGCAGTAGTTATTATTGCTTCTTTGAAATTTGGTTCACAAGTAGACTTCTATTATTTCTAAAGGGATATAGTTTTATTATTTTTCTTCCATACAATCTCCTTTTTTTTCTTCTCTATAAGGCAGCTTTAAAAAAATTCCACTTAGGTGTTGTTTTGTTGTGATGTTGAAGGAGGTATACTTTTCTCTTTTCTTGATCTTAATAAGAATGTATGTACTTTTGTGGGGGGATGTTGCAAGGTGAGTAGAGATATTTTTATCTTGTAGATAAAATTCTCCTCAAAGTTTTATTGTGAATTGGTGTTGGGTTTTTGTGGAAATGATATTTTTAATATATTGTGTGTAATCTAATGAATTTTATTTGTCTTTTTAGATAAGGACTTCTGTAACCAGAGGTGGCCAGGAAATCCATATGTAGACCAGGCATGCCTCAAGCCCATAGACCTATTCCTGTCTCTGCCTCCTAAGTGCTGAGATTAAAGGTTTATAGTACACTGTCTGGTGTTATGAATTTTCTTTTGAACTCATGGAGGCAAATCTTAATTTTTAATGTTTAACAAGAAAATTATATCAAGAATTAATAGCTTTTATGTATGTTATTCAATAATTTTAACCTGTTTGAAACACATGCTAATGTTTAATCATTTTGTTATATTCTTAACTACTATTTGGTTATAGATTTCCTTTAATAATGCCTTTTTACAAACTACTGGATTACTGTAGTACTAGACTAAGAAAATAGCTGACAAGGCCAAACTTCTTCTTTCTAGAAGAGAACAGAAAATTTATATATTTCTTAATTTTTTGGAAACTGATGAATTTATTTGGACCTTTCTATTTTAGAATTTTATTAATTATTTAGTTAATTCAGTTACTAAGAATAGGCATACAATTATTTATTTTCCCACAGTTTCTTTTGGTACATTGTGTATTTGAAAGACTTTGTCTACTTTATCTCTAATTGTGAAAAACAAGGGCTTAGAATTTTTTATTTTATAAAATTTTATCTTACTAAATTTTGAATGTCTGGAAAACATAAGGATAATATCACATTCTTATGCTTGCAACCATCATTCTTTCTCTTCCTTTCTTCTTTTCTTCCTTTCTGTCTTTCATTCTTTCTTTCACTTTCTCTTGTTTGACTAGATACAGTTTTATCAAATTCATTAATCCTTTTAAAGATTCATTGGTGTTTATTTGGCTATGTTTATCGATTTTCTGTTTCAATATTTTAATTATGCAATATTTTTATTTATTTCTATTTACACTTTACTTGGTACACTTTTGTACTCTTCTGAGGTAGAAGCTTAAACAATAAAGTTTAACTCTTTCTTATATTTGTATTGTTATTAAACTTTTTCCATAAATCATACACCATTTCTCAGTCAAATCTAGAGTCACTTCCCTTTCCATGCCCTCCACCCCAACAGAGTCCCTGCACTCTGCCATACATGTCCTGCATCTTTTTATGAGTCCTTCCAGGCTGGTACAACTTAGCCTTACTAGGTGCTTAATGAAAATACTTAACATCCATACCAATTTGGCCCAGGGACCTAAGAGGTCAACCAAGTCTTAAGGGATTATGCATGGGGGAATCTCTTGGAATGTTCTGCAAATGTGGATCACCAGTCTATCTGTTCAGGGAGGTCTTGTAAAGCCACTAATGGGATTTCAGCCAGTGTCCAGTCTATAAAGAAGAAAGTCTGCTCATGCTTCAGAAAATGATGCCTGGTCTATTCTTTTTCTTCTTTTTCTCCCCACCACATTTCCCACACTGCATCATGTGGGGGAAGGGGTAGGGATTCTGTGCTGGGATCTTTCTTATATTCTAATACATGCACTTAAAAATTAAAACTCTACCAGTTAAAATAATAAATATACTCCTTATGATATTGGCAATATATTTTCACTTTTAATTATTTCAAAGGCATAACATAGTAAAGGTTTTATTATGTCAAAACATAGACCAAAAAAATAAATAAATAAAAAATAAAAAAATAAAAATTTAGATCAAGAATGCAAACAAAAAATAAGTGGAAAGGAAACAACACATATCTCTCAATAATAACCTTAAATATTAATGGTCTAAACTCCCCAATCAACAGACATAGATTGGGAGAATGGATTAGGAAACAGAATCCATCTATATGCTGTCTTTAAGAAACCCATCTCACCCTCAAGTACAGACACTATCTAGAGTGAAAGGATGGAAAAATATATTCTGAGTAAATGGCATCAAAAAGCAAGCAAGAGTTGCTATTCTAATATCAGACAAAATAGACCTCAGATTAAAATAAATCAGAAAAGAAGAAAAAGGACCATTATATCCTTATCAACAGAACAATTAACCAGGAAGATTTCACAATCTTAAATGTTTAAGCACCAACCTCTGGTGCACTGAACTTTATAAACACTATCCTTCAGGACCTCAAGAAACAGATGAATTCCAGCACACTACTAGTGGTGGATTTCAATACCCCATTGAGTCCCTTGGATAGGTCAAATGGACAAAAAAATAAATAAATAAACAGAGAGATATCAGAACTGAACAATACAATAAACCAAATTGACGTCACAGATATCTACAGAATATTCCAACCAACGACCAGAGAATACATTTGCTACTCAGTGCCCCCAAATTGACCACATACTGGGACACAGATGAAATCTCAACAAATGCAAAATGATTGAAATTATTTCATGCATTCTATCAGAACACAGTGCAATTAAACTCAATATTAACACCTGTATAAGCCCTAACTACAAGAACACATGGAGACTAAACAACACAATCCTGAATAATGAGTGGGTCAGGGAAGAAATAAAGAACAAAATAAAAGCATTCACGGAACTAAATGAAAAAGACAATACAACACAACAAAACCTGTAGGATACATTAAAAGCAGCCTTAAGCAGGAAATTTATACCCTTAAGTGCCCGCATTAAAAAACCAGAAAGTGAACAAATAAATGATCTAATATTACAGCAAAAAAAAAAAAAAAAAAAAAAAAACTTGACAGACANCAAATGAACCCTACACCCAACAGACAGGAATAAATAACAAAAATCAGAACAGAAATCAATGAAATAGAATCAAAGAAAACAATACAAAGAATCAATGAGTCCAAAAGCTGGTTCTTTGAAAAGACAAACAAAATTGACAGATCTCTAGCTCAGTTAACCAAAAGAAAGAAAGATCAATTCCAAATCAATATTATTCGTGATGAAAGGGGAAACATCACAACAGATAAAGAAAAGATCCAGACAATCATATGAGAATACTTCAAGAATATATACTCTACTAAGTTTGAAAACCTAAGAGAAATGGAGGAATAACTAAAATCCTGGGAACCACCAAAGCTAAACCAAGAAGAGATTGACAGCTTAAACAGACTGATAATACTTGAGGAAACTGAAGACATAATAAAAAACTTCCCAACTAAAAAAACCCAGGCCCAGATGGTTTCATTGCAGAATGCTACAAAACATTTAAGAGGTCTTAAAACCATTATTACTCAAACTATTCAGAAGTATATAAACAGAGGGAAATCTCCCAAATTCCTCCTATGAAGTCGCATCACTCTAATACCAAAACGGGGCAAAGACGCAAACAAGAAAGAAAACTAGAGACCCATCTCATTAATGAACACAGATCCAAAAATGCCCAACAAAATACTTGCAAATCACATACAAACCCACATCAAAAAAATCATCCATCATGATCAAGTTGGATTCATATCAGAGATGCAGGGATGGTTAAACATACCTAAATCAAAAAATATTATAAAACACATAAATGAACTGAGAGACAAAAATGACAAAATCATCTCAATTGATAGAGAAAAAGCCTTTGACATAACCCAGCATGCCTAATGCTTAAAGTCCAAGTGGGAATTGGACTGAAGGGAACATTCCTCAATATAGTCAAAGCCATATAAAACAAACCCACTGCCAACATTATCCTAAATGGAGAAAACTTAGAAGCATTCCTCTTAAAGGCAGGAACCCAGCAAGACTGCCCCCTATCACCACTCATCTTCAAAATAGTGCTTGAAAGCTTGCTAAGGCAATAAGGCAAGAAAGCAAAATTGAAGGAGTACTTGTGGGAAAGCTTAGTTAGATGGGTTGGATTCTAAGCCAATGGTACCTCAACAAATTGAGTCATGATGGATATTTAAGCAGACATGTTGGAATAAAATCTATCTCTGCATTTGAACCTCAACCTGCCTACACGTGGTGTGCTTTCCTGTGTGGGTTTTCCACATGGGTCATCCTATGATTAAGTGGGTCACATCACAAATCTCAGCAACAACACCACAATTGGTGTCCAAACTGGGGCAGAAGAAAACCTTGACAACTTAGGTATGCATACCCCTAAATCTTGCCTTTTTCTTCTCTCTCTCCTGATATCTATCTGTTGTGGTGGAGCCGTCCTTCCTGCTGGTTTCAGTGGATGGGAAAGTGGTCTGAGGGCATGTGGTTTTGTACATGTGGAGAGCCTGCCTCTGATTTGGTTCACAGGGAGCACCCAGTGCCTTCCAGGCATGTGCCTCCTGGCATGGTCACTCCTGCAGGCTATAAAAGCCAGTGACCTCAAGGCTGAATTTAAAATTAAGACTTAGCAGTTATGTTTGGCCTTAAAACAATTTTCCATAATTCTACAGGTCTGAAAAACTTTCAGATTTTAAATTCCACTCCCCAAAGAAAGACTCCTGTTGTGAGGAACCAGCTCCTCAAGCTCCTCAAGTTC
>VZQC01010965.1:0-21099 GCA_009823505.1 Rhizomys pruinosus | reverse complement strand
AGAGAGAGAGAGAGAGAGAGAGAGAGAGAGAGAGAGAGAGAGAGAGATGAATCAATCCACAAGTCCTGTCAAGCAAGCATGGGAATGTAAGTTTGATCTCCAGCACCTATGTAAAAAGCCAGGCACTGTGGCGTGCACCTGTAATCCAGCTCTAGGGAGATGGAGACAGAGAAGCCCTGGGGCTTCCACCAATGAGTCTAACCAAGCCTGTAAGAACCAGATGCAATGAGAGACCCCCAAAATAAGATGGAGACCAACAGAAGAAAATGCCTGGCTGACATACACACCCTACACTCACATACACATGGGCACACAAATATATGCACCCTTAGAAATTTGCAAAAAGAAAATACTCCAATTATATGTAAATTATACATATATCTAAAATCACTGTTCTCTCACCAGAGTTCATCAGCTTCCAGAGCTGATCTACCAGGGCTTCATTGCACAAGGGAGACTCCATGTTCTTTGTAAATGGTGGGTTCTTAGTCAACATGTTTAGAATCTTATGCCTGAAAGAATAACAAATAAATGAAAAAATGTTTGCTGACCATTTCCTGATTCGTACTATGAATAGGAAATACCATAAAAGATATGAAAATGGGGGCTAGAGAGATGGCTCAGTGGTTAAGAGCACCAACTGCTCTTGCAGAAGACCCAGGATCAATTCCCAGCACCCACATGGCAGCTAAGAACCATCTTTAAGCCACGTGTCTTGGCACATGCCTTTAATCCTAGCACTTGGGAGGCAGAGGCAGACAGATCTCTGTGAATTCAAGGCCAGCCTGGTCTATAGAGTGAGTTCCAAGCCAGCTGGGGCTATAGGGAGACCCTGTCTCAAAAAAAAAAAAAAATACATATACACACATATATATGAAAATCATCAATACTTCTCTCACTTTATCTTTTCCCACCAGTTCTACTAGTTTTCCACTAGTTCTGTGTTTAGCTCCATTTAATTTTTTTAAAATTTATTTCTATTTTATGTGTATGAATGTTAAGTCTACATGTGTGTAAGTGCACTCATGTTGTGCAGTGCCCATGGGTCCCTGGAACTGGAGTTATACACGGTTGTTAATCACCATGCAGGTGCTGGAATTCAAACCCAGGTCTTCTGCAAGAGCAGCCAGTGCTCTTAATTGCTGAGCTCTCTCTCTAGCCCCTTTAAATCCAGTTTACAAGATTCTATGTCTAATCCTAAATTTTTACTACTTGTTTTCTCAACAAAGATTTCTTATGGATTTATTTCTAAAGTCACCTTACTGTGTAACAAGGAAGGTTTTCCAAAACCTGCATAATCCTAACCATCTCATTCTTCTTAGAACATACAAAACTGGTCACATAAGCATGAATTTTTCTTTTTTTTTTTTTTGAGACAGGGTCTCTCCCTTTAGCCTCAGAGTGACTCTGGGCGAGCTGCTTGGGCTATGTAAGAACCAAGAACCAGGCCTGGAGTACTGTCTGCGAATCTGCTCCTGCAGTGCTAAGGGGCTGAAAGAGCCGATAGATAGGGCACCACATAGTCCATCTCGCCCAGCCTCAAGCTGTTTCTTGCAAGAGGCTGCCATGTGCTGTGTGATATCTCTTCGATAACTCAGTTAAGCGGAAAGTCTCCGCTAAGTTGAAAGATGATGAGGTTCTCCCAACTGCTCTCTCACTCGTCACACGTGGCATTACATTCCTCTAGTTCCTTCAGCCAAGCAACGTCAAAATTTTTAAGCTGGGTCCAATGGAAAAAAATGATTCAACTGGTTGAAATATATTCAAGATCATGTTGAGGTTATTAGCAAAAAATATAATAGACATACAGTTGAACTATCCATTAATTACAGAGGCAGGAGACAAAAAAAATGACCGATATTGGCACAAAATGTGCCAGAAGGCAAATTTGGAAAGAGAGGAGATGTTGTATAACAGCCGCGGTTGAGAAAGGCCAAGGTGGGCACTTGCAATCCTAGCACTTTGTGGGCGGAGGCAGAAGAGTTGTGAGTTCCAGTCCAAGCCGGGCTTTTTTATAGCAAGACACTGTCATGAACAAATGAAACACACTCTGAATAAGGGAAGGAGCAATTAGAAAGAGTTTTCAGCCAAGGCAGGTGGCACACGCCTTTTTGATCACAGTCCTCGGGAAGCAGATCTCTGTGGTTCAAGGCCAGCTTGGTCTACATAGCAAGTTCCAGGGAGACCCTGTCTCAAAAAGATCAAAAAAAAAAAAAAAGTATTTTCAGGAATATTGTTAATCCCTTATCTAGGAATGAGGTTAACTGTTTTTTCACTGAAATAAGGCACTATATAGAAAACAAAATTCGAGGGCTGGGGAGAATCAGTGACTTTCTTGAGATTTGCTTCAGGTCTGTTCCAGAGAGCTGAAATATATACTTGTCACAATTTGATTATTTACTCTCTGATAAACTAAGGCTAGGATGTTTACTCTTTTAATAAGTCCTTAAATATTTTTTGGAATATGTAGTATTTATAGGTTACTTATTAAAAAAATAACAATAATTCCTTCAAGCAAGTACCCTTTTTAAATTATTTTTAGTCCTGCAATATGTGTGGGTATGCACATATCAGGTGCAGATGCCTACAGAGGCAGGGAGAGCATCAGATGCCGCTGGAGCTGAAGTTAGAGATGGTTGGTTGTTAGCCGCCTGACAGAGAGCACCCAACTCCAGTCCTTTCAAGAGCAGCAAGCCTCCTCAACTGATGAGCCATGTCTTCAACACCTACCATGTAAAGTTTAAAAGAAAAGAGCAGAAACAAATACATGCCATTAAAAGGGGCAGTGAAGATGGATGCAGTGAAGTAGATTGTCCTTTTCACCTCCAACAGAACACAAATAAAGTAATTAAAAGTTAAAGGCAAACAAGATGTCCAAAAATTTCTCCAATACTGGTAAAACAATGGAGAAATCAATCCAAGGCTTTATAAGTTGGGACACAAAAGGGCACAATCCATATTCACTACAAACTATTTTCAGGGTTGGAGGAGATGGCTCGGCAGTTTGAGAGCACTGACTGCTCTTTCCAGAGGACCTGGGTTGATTCGCAGCACCCACAGTGGTAAGAACTGCCTTTAATCTTCCAGTTCCAGGGGAATCTGACAACCGCTTCTTGTGAACTCCACAGCACTGCACAACATGGGTGCAACTACCTACATGCAGGCAATACACTCGGTACATATAAGAAGTAAAAAACAAAAACAAAACAAAAAAACCCAACTATTTTAAAAAACTTTATGTTCAAACAGAATAGTTAAAATAACAAGAACTAAGCAGGGCATGATAGCCCAGGCCTTTAATCCCAGCAACTCAGGGCAGGCACAGGCAGGTCAGATCTTGGAGTTCAAGAGATAGAGTCTACATAGTGGAGTTCCAAGGGTCATCTGGGGTTAAGCAAGACATTGTCTCAACAAATAAAATAAAAAAAAAAAAAAAAAAAAAAAAAAAAAAAAAAAAAAAAAATTTTTTTAAAGCCGGGTGGTGGTGGCACATGCCCATCGATCCCCAGCACTCAAGAAGGGCAGAGGCAGGAGATCTCACTGTGAGTATAAAAGTCGCCTGGTCTACATTAGTGAATTCCAGGCCAAGCTGGGATTATAGGGAGAACCCTGTCTCAAAAAAAATAATAAAATAAATAAATAAATAAATAAATAAAATTAAATCAAATTAAATTTAAAAAAATTAAATATCGAAATGTTTCTTTAAATCAAGAAAAAGGCATTAATAAATTCATTATCTATTGCCTATATTTTTTAAAAAAATCATAAATAACCTTGCATATAAATATTATTCAATTCCAGTTCAGGGCTTACAAAATCAAAATATTGTAATACATCAACTAACCTTACATAGGGAACAGGATCAGAAAACTGAATCATATTAAAATCGCCACTGAAGGTCTTCATACTCCTGTCCACTAAAAAATAAAAATAAAGCAAATATAAATTTATGGATTATAAATTATAACAAATCAAATAACAAGTGATAAGCAGGAACATCAAACAAGTAGGACTCTGTGCAGTTGGATTACCATGCAGTTATAGGTAGGTTATAGGTAAGTAATTAACACTTTTTAAAGCTCTGTATGCACTGGGCCGTTTGTAACTTTTATAAAGCATCATGCCATCTGTAACCAAGATATAAAACAATTCCTTTTATTAAAATTCAAATGAGCACTGATATGACATAAAGCAAGTTATGATTCATAGTAAAAACCCCAAATTAGACACAATTCATTGTACAAATTGTTTTCAAACTTTTGGATGCTTACATTAAAGAGAGGGTTGACATATAACAGTATCTTAACCATTGTGCAACATGGCCAACTGCTTTGTGCACAGTGCTTCTCCTACTTAATATCAAGCCAGTCTCAAGGGTAATTACAAAAATGTTCTGCAAAAATAAGTGACACAAAGATGACTCACTAGCTATTGCCATTCATCTTTTCAACACTTTTTTTATGAAGTGGAAAGCCTTACTTACACAATTTAATTTGAAATAACTTTGATTTCTTTGTATTCATATTCTTTTTTTTTTTTTAAAGAGACAGGGTCCCCTGTGTACCCAGCATACAATTCACTCTGTAGACAAGGCTGGCCTTGAACTCACAGAGTTCACACTGCCTCTGCCTCTAAGTGCTAGGATTAAAGGCATGACCACACCCACCTCAGCGCAATTTCTTCTATTTATAATGAACATAATATTTAAAGTATAATAGTAGGATAAATAGTCAGATTCATGGATTAATATATAAGACACCATTCAATTTTTTTTTTTAAACTATACTTAACAATTCTTGCAATTCTTCTGGAAAAAATTAGTATTCTACTTCATTTCAGGTAGTACTAACTCATGAAGTCTCCATATTTATGAGACACTCACAAAATCATTCATATTACATGGCTCTCAAGACCTCTAAATTTTATATGTGGATCTCAAGACTTCTAGATTTTTAAACTTGAAAAACTTCAAAACAGATATGGAAACAGAAACAGGATTATACATAAATACATACACACAAACAACAGCATTTCCATCGCTACAAAAGTTTACACTAAATCAGTATATTTAAGCGTTCTACGCAGGTCGGGGTGTCTCTGGCGGGTCCTCTCGTCATCCATGCGGTAGACTCTCCTCTGCTATAAGAATGCAGTCGAGTACTGAGGATCGGATGCTCAGTACGCTATTCAGAGAGATCGAGACCGCAGGTCATCGCCATCGTCTCTCTCTTCTCGTCAGTTGGGTAATTGGATACAGGGAGGGGTCATCCTGTAGCCCAGGGTCTGTGCCTGGAACTATTGCTTTGGTATAGACGTCAGGCTTGGCCTTGTAACTGTTCTTTAGGAGGCCTTTTCACTTCCTTCTGCCTCCGTCAAGTGCACTAGGTGAGTATTAAAGGCGTGCAGTGGTACTTTAGATGAACATGCTTGGCTTTAAAGATGGTTCTTAAGCGCCATGTGGTTGCTGGGAAGGAACCCTTGGTCCTCTTGCAAGTAGTAGTTCGGATTTTGCTTTATTTCTGACTGAATGTCTTCATTTCTTTATCTAGCCCTCTTATATTCTCTTAACTCACTAGATTTAAAAGCATATATATACTAGTTTATCTATGATCTACATTACAAATTATTACTCTCGCTTGGTGATTTTCCCAGTTACATTTCATTTGGGTTACTCTTTCAGTTTCGATGTTAGTGAAGCTACTATCGGGAACTTTTCCCTTTTAGCTACTTCCTTTCTTAAATATATTTAAGTGCTATATTTAACTTGCAGATTTTTAGATGTTGGAGACCAGTTATACAATGAATGTTTATCTTAGGGAAATATTATTAAGAATGTATTTACATGATAAAGAGACAATAGAGTAATGTATAGGATAGCCATATTATTTATCCTGAGACTTGTCTAAGGAGGCAAAGAGGTAGATTGGCAGAGTAGAGAGGCAGGAAGGCAAGAGGCATCAAAACCTTCAAAGATAGGCACTGGTCCTGCCGGTTCAAAGGAGACCTCCTAATCTTCAAAAAAAATTTTAAAAAATAAATATTAATTTTGTATATGTTTGAATACACCATTATTATATTTTATTTAAGATTAACCATTATTTCAGGCTTAGCTCTTACTACACAAGGCACACATTGGCTTTTAGGGTGCTAGCGGTTGCTCTTGTTTTGGCACCATTCAGCGGTTCCTTTCACGCTGTCTTGAAGAGTTGCTTTTGCAGACCAGTGGGCGTCGAGTGGCAAGCTTAGCATGTATAGCAAGCACATGGTGTACTGTAGGGGTACTATCTCAGCACCGCACACTGCATTTGGGTGCCTGAGGACTCGTCTGGTATAGTGAGCTCCCGGGCGGCAGGGCTCCGATGGGGATCGACAACCTGATTTTCCCTTGGCCCTCTATGGCACATCTATTTAGACGCCAAATTATATGCAAACATGGGTCACCA
This sequence comes from Rhizomys pruinosus, assembly GCA_009823505.1. Classification (NCBI taxonomy): domain Eukaryota; kingdom Metazoa; phylum Chordata; class Mammalia; order Rodentia; family Spalacidae; genus Rhizomys; species Rhizomys pruinosus. The sequence goes on along the minus strand of VZQC01010965.1, from coordinate 14,656 downwards.
AGGCTTGGGGGCATGCCAGGACACTGGGCCACGACAAAACACACACTCAAATACCACTATAGATTATCTTAATTTAAAAAAAATAAAAAAAAACAGAACAATTACGGGGGGCTAGCCAGAGGAGAGTTATATACGCCATAGTGGAGGTGTAGTAGCAGTCTCGATACATAGACTATGACTTGGCAGTAGGCAGATAACCGCGGGTTCATCATCTCCATGCGTCACACTCTATTTTCACATGCGCGGCTTTAGAACCGCTAGTCACCTGATTCCAGGAACTCTCAGGGTTACCACGGGGGAATTCGAGAGGCCCTTTCCTTGCAATGAATTCAATTCTTTGCAGTGAGGCATTGAAGGCACACCAACTGGGCCCTGGGCATCGACAAGCACAAACTAGTTCATGCAGAGCGAGTACCACTTCTGTGGAGCTATGAACCAAAAAATAAACTAAATTATAAATAATAAAAAAATTTTGTATTAAAATAAACATTATTCATTACGGATTCTGTGCTTCTATTTCCTCACGTTCTATTGATTACAATTGTTAAGTGTATAAGCAACCACCTACTGATCATGGTTTCCTCTAACAAATTAAACACAGTTGTTTTGTTGTACTGACTCTCTTAGACTCCTTTACGGATTCTGAAATCCAAGACAATAGCTATTCTTTAACATATCCTTAGGAATAAAGTATTAATGTCAGAAACATGGGAAATTAATATATGAAGAGATTCTTAACATGATAAAAATAGGCCAAGGATGTTATGACTTTCTCACAGTCTCCCACACTAGTTTTTGTACTTTGTAAGTACCTTTAGTTCTGATATACCAGAAATTCTTTATATAAATATAAATATGTAAACATCTGGCTCTTAATTATATATATTATAATTGTACAGAATCTTAAGTCCTCTATGATGTTCTATATTTTTACATTGGTTTACCAGACTCATTGTATCAGTTTCGGGTTGTTATTTAATACTGCTTTTTTCCCCATATTACTTGTCTATACTTTTCTTTTTAATATTGTACTTATATTTTCGTAATTTTTCATCGGAGCTATGGTTGTATATTGCCTGTGTAGTAATATGCTCCATTGTTGTGAATGGTGGGTGGGGGAGGATTGGCCGAGGGGTGAAGACAGTTGTGTTTGATTCCTGGTTGAACTACGAGTTAACTAGACCAGCTGTTATGCTGCCTTATGCTGGCTGCTGGTAGGAATAGACCCAGGTTCTCGTGGCAATTGATTAAACTATCAGTGATACTTAATCGCTGAGAAGAGTTGAATACCACCTTCTCTTGGCCCTATTCTTTGGGATTAGTCTGATTTAATTTTTATTGACACATTAGTTTGTTAGTCTCTTTGTTTTCTTCATCTACTTTACAGAAAATATGATATGTTAACCATGTTTCTTTTGTAATTTATGTATTTTTTAGTTGTTTTATGCTTTGGAATTTTATTTCCTTCCTATGCTTATGAAGCCTTCTGTCCGATTTATTTTGCACTATTAGGATGAATGTTCAACTTGATTTATGTTTTTAACCGTTTTTTGTTTTTCTACAATTGTATTTAATATTTATATCTCTTCCATGTAAGTTATCTTTTCTTGAACTCTTTATTATTTGAATTATCTCTCAATCTTTTATTAAAAATAGCATTGTTAATGAGTCCAGGTTTATTGTGGTTTCACTATATACACCTTTAAATTTTTTCTCTTAGCTTATTTACGGAGGGTCTCCTATATCGAGGCCCAAGAGGCAGCTGGAGCACCTGAAAATTTCACATATGTAGAATCATCATGTGACCGTTAGCAAGGCTGCAGACTCGGTCTTTATTGAACTCATAGGCGAGATTCCAGGCCGTTTGACACCGCTGTAGCTTCTGCCAGGGAGATCCTGCTTGGACGGCTTGGCCTGGCAAAGACCAAAATAAAGGTAGGAATAAATAACATAAAGGTATAATGTTACTATAACTCGTGTAAAAGTGCCCTCGAGCTTTTAAAAAAAAATATTGTTTCAAGGAAATATAATTATTTTAAATCTTTGATAACTGTTATTTGTCTTATGTGTAAATAATTATTAAAATTAATAAATTTTTGTTGTTAACAAGGATTCAAAAAATTAAGCTTCTGCTGTAGTACCTCCGGTATGAGACTCATAAGGTTATATGCTACTCGTCCTGTAGGCCTACGTAACAGTAAATATATCTGCAGATAAAGATCTGCACCTGCCTCATGGATTGTGCGTCCCTAAAATCAGAACTGTTGGGCTGGACATGGGTGGGTGCTCATAGGCGGATATGCAGTGTTACCTTGTGGCTATCATGCTGCTTAGTTCTTGTTATCAGTGCACTTCATAACCTGAGTTCTGAGTCATTGGGAGAACACTAAAAGGGTGGATTTTTTTTTCAAATATAGGGCGGTTTTTGTGTTTAGTTTTTGGTGTCATGTTCTCAACTTGCTCTTTGGTTTTACTTTCTATCAATCACATTGGATGTATCCCAGCAACTAGGAAGCTTATTACGCGGTGACAGAACTCGTACGGTGTATGTCGTCAAAACCATACATCTCAACAGACAGTAGGACAGATTTAGCCAGGATAATAAAGATAATTTGTACTATAAATAGTATCTTTTAATATATAAAAAAGAAATTATTTTTCATTTTATGGTTTATGAGTAATTTTCCATCCGCTAGTATAAGTGCACCAGAATTGCACTGGCACTGGCAAACTGGAGTCTCAAAGGGACGAGTATCACGTTTTAGGAACCACCTTGGGTTGTTGGGGGTGCTTGAGGGAATTTAAACCCAGTTATCCTACTGAAACAAGGATGAGATCCAGTGTCTGTCCTATGTCAAACCTCCACGAGCCCCACTCTTCTCACCTTAGAGAATTATAGTCTGTGGTAGTGGATATGTAGGAAGACTCCAGTGTGGCCCTTTTGTATGCATCCAGCATATAAAAGCCATATAGTATTCTGAAGTTACTCCATTCTTGTATCAGTAAACTTTGCTAGAAAAGATACATTGTTTTTTGGACCTCCATGATCCCAGTTGTGTTCTTCTTAATTAAACATTTATACCAATTATAAATATTAATGTGCCCGGGCGTGTGTTGGAGCTACAAGGGCAACAACTCTTAACTTACAATCTGCAACCATTACGTCACTTAGGCGATGCCCGCCTAGAGTTTGCTATGGAAGCATGGCTTATATTGGTGGTTTCATGCTCTTGTTGTGCATTGTAATCAACTTATGAGCAATGGCCTAAGGTGTTGAAGAATGGCTCTCGATCAAAGTTAGAGTGAGGTCTTGGACTCGCATCTATGAAAGAGAGGACTGGACGCGTTGGTTGCCACTGCGATTGAATCAGGCTGGGCGGCTACTCAAGCAACATCTCTTATATCTCCAGCATCACCAGAGGACATCTGATGACAAAACCTACCTCTGCACTACATATAAGGACATCTGCACCTGTTTATATGTTTGTCATTTATCTATTTTATGTATACACACATATGCCAGACGTAAATTATAATATAAATGCCTAGGTGAGTGTGTTTATGTATGAGCGTTGTTAGGTATCACTTCTTGTTTATTTTTGTGCAATAAGTTACCTACACGTAGTCGATTAACAGTAAGTAAAGGCTATCAATAGATGCTCCACCACTGGAAAATATGGTGGTAACTACAAATAGTAGTGATATATTTAGCAGAGTAACCACTCTCTGTCTCTTTACTGGTGTTGCTAGACGATGGAGGAGATCAAACTACAATGTGCTCCATCACTATAATAGAGTAGATCTGACGTTAATATAAAGGTGGTGAACCTTTCTCTCAGCTCCCCAGTCCTCGCCAACGACAACTGATATCTGCTATTCTGCAACAAATAGTCTAGATTAACAGTATCTCAAGTCACTGGATACTGCCCCCAGCCGGCTCGATACTATTTTGTTTTTATACTCAGTTTGGCCTTATTTCGTTGAGTAAAAATCAGCAAGATTAACCTAATTCCTAGATAGGGATTAAACATTATAGCTTCCTTCTGAACACAATCTAGTTTGCTCTTGTTCTATCCTGTTTATTGGATCCTATCTTTGAAAGACTGAGGGTCTCCCTGGAATTGCTATGTATGATCCAAAACGCTGGGCCTGTCGGCATCAGATTACTATCTGCAAAACGAAGAAAGATGTGCCATTCGCAGGTGGAGCTGGTGATCAAAAAAAAGGCGGTGCCCAATGCCTCTCGACTTCATAATCTTTTCCTTAATTGTCTCGGCCTTCCCACTTCATGGTCCAAGAGTTGTGTTTTCACTTTTTGTTCATGGCAAGCATCGCTGTCTCTGATTGCTGATAGCCTCAGGCAACTAGACACAACATTGGGGGCACAGTTTAGGGAACCTTCTCCAATCCTGAAACTTCCAGTTTTTGCTTGCCTTCCGCCCACAAAGTGACTAAGGAGTGTGGCAAAGTTGCCCAAACCATGTTTGGGTGTTATTCCCTCAGCCCGTCTTGTAAGTTAGTATTCATAAACTCCCTCTGTTAAAGGAAAACAGCATGCATACTTTCAGACTGTACATTATTCTTAAATATAATATTTTTGTCAATCCTCTGCGGTACATAATGTGAAGTTTTCGGTTTGTTATATTTTTCGTTAAGAATCCAACCATAGATTTCTGTATTTTGAATCATTTTTTTTCCATGACCCATTAAAATTTCAATGTGCTTATGGCGCGGAGAAGATGAGTGGTTAGAGAATGGACTACTTCCGAGGACTGAAGTTCAATCCACCAACCCCTGGCAGCTCAGAACCAACTTAGAGCTGGGCAAATGGGTGGCCTAATGCTTTTATGCGCCAGCAACTCAGGAGGCAAGTAGAAGCGGGCAGATCTACCTGAGTTCCCTAAAGGAAACTCTGTCTAGGTTCTATATCCATAGCAGAACTTCAGGCCATTATCATTGGTGTCCAAGTAAAGGGAAACCCATGTCCTCAAAGAAAACAAAAGGAAAAAATTCATGCTTAAGTGGATGAAGTTCTTGTATGTTCTAGTATTAGACAGAATGAATGTTTAAGGATTATGGCAGGTTCTTAGGAAAACCTATTACACCTCGTTGTGTATCTAAACAGAACACCAGGGTATACTAGTTCAGAGAAAGCTCCTACTTTAGAAAAATATAAAATGCACTATTATAAGAAAAAGAATACCTGTTTGAGAAAACCAGTTTATCACTTCTAGGATTAGCATCCAAGGAGCGTAAACATGGGATTAAAGGGCAGAGAGAGATGCATCCAGCATTAAGAGCTTCGGCTGCTCGCAAAGCATCGGGTATTGAAAATTCCAGCCACCAATGACAGGTGATTACATACAAAAGATGTAGTTAAACTTTATACATGGCTTTGAAATAGTGGGTCCTGGAGAAGATGGCCTAGAAGGTGGTACGCAGCAGCCGACGGCGCCTACTTAACAAGAGGACCGCGGGTTCCGAATCCTCCAGCACCCCACATGTCACTGAGAATCCGAAATGCTGAGAACCTCTCAATTCAGTGAGAACACTACCAGTTACCAGGGGAATCCGGAGTATCATACTCTGACCTGCAAGGCATTGCACGACCCGGGTGCACAAACTTGCATCAGACAGTACATTTCATACACATACGTTGATAAAAGATAAATATAATAATTAAAAAGAAATATTTAATAAACTTTTAGCAAACTAAGAACGTTTGGGTTTGTTTTGTTTTGGAAGGATATGGAGTCTCCCTTGTAGACAGCTGGCCTGGAAATTATGTTAATGTAGTACCAGGTGCTGGGGCTAGATCTCACACAGAGTCTGCCTGCTCAATCTGGCTTCGAGTGCTGGGGTATAATGGCTGTTGCGAGCCTACCGTCGCCTGTTCAAAAAGATACTGCAGAGTGACACGTCTGTCTGTAAGAGGGCTGACAAGCTAGGCTGGTGTAAGTGGTGGTGGTAGATTAGTTTAGATGGGGGCAGGGGATCAGGAGGTAGCTCAAGGGCATTTTTGGCTACACAGCTAGGTGGATCTGTATTAGCTTTGTGGCAGAATTACCTGTGATAACTGATCTTTGTGTTATTTTTGGATTTGCCACTGTGACACAGTTAGTTTCAATTCTGTTCATTACATTTAAAATCTGAAGAGTATGCACTTGATGGGCAGAGCACCTTCGGACATTCTCTGTTTTAGTACTTCAATAACAACAAAACATACACACAATTAAACCCTGCTATGTTGTCTCACCAAAAGCGAGTAAGCCTCTGCGTGGTTGGAAATAAAAACAACCGAAAGACCTCCAGACAAGATGCAATGAACTTGGTTGGGGTGGGGTGCATGGAAACGGAAATGACTCTAAATTGGACATGAGAACCATGATGTATGATGTATGAAAAGTTTAATAAACAATAAATACCTTATTTTAAAAAATCAATTTGTTATAGACTTTATACATTGTGTTAAATATAGCTCCTAATCATAATGCGTAGTTTTAATTTACTAATTACAAATGTTGAGTCCTACTTCTGAAAGTCCTCATATCTAAAAAAATAAAGGAAACGACTTGAAATTGCTTTCGTAACTATTGTCATTTTGAGAAGTGTGCCTCAAGCTTTATGGTAAAGTTCAGTGTTGTATCTTTCTTTGTTTTGTGTTTTTGTGTTTGTTTTTGTTGTGGTTTGGGGTCGTGTTCGTTAGCGTTAGTCATACTTAGCTTAGAGCTCTCCTCCGAACTTTTCACTCTGGTAGACCAGTTTGTCTTGGTTGCCTTGAACGCTCCACAAAGATTTCTGGGGCTGCCTCTTCCTCCTGAAGTGCTGAGGGAAATCTAAGAGTATAGCACCACGCCCTCAACTCAGCTTGCTGTGAAAGTGTTTTTTTCTTTCCATTTGTTCCTTCATCTTGCATATGGTGTGAGTGAGGTCAAGGGTTTATTGCCGTGGGTTCCATACCTCAACCTTGGACTCTTGAACCTTATAAAGAAGGCTGTTTTTGTAAGCTGTTAAACTGCTTTGTTTAGTACCTTTTTTCTTCTCTGTAATATCTGAATAGCCTTTTTATGATCAAAACATGTGACCCTTAAAATGCTCTTATCTTTTTAATCTGACAACACTTTTATTTTGTCAATGTTATTTTGTGATAGTTAGATCCTTTTTGTAAAGATCCATCTGTCATTATTGGGAATGGGCCATGCAGAAATTTTTACTTCGATGCTTAGAGAGGCTGGTAGGGTGCTACTCAGTAAGACCCTAGTAACATCCAAAAAATTTTTCAAACAGTCCATAATTGTTAGTGATAGCATGGTTTGTTATTCTGGTTTCTCTGAGCTGTCCAGGGAGCTGCTGGCCCCCTAGCCAGCCATGACACTGATCATCTTATGGCCAAGCATGCACAGCGCGCCGCATTGTTAGCCCATGGGCTCGTAAGGCAGAACTCGATGGCTCTATAAGTCCAAACACTCAGTTCTAATCCAGGAATGGTTAACTCTCAGGATTCTCAACAGGGCAACATTGCGGGAAGTCCTATCCACCACGGTTCGGCTCGCCCTGACATGTCGGTGGATTTCAATAGTCGGAACAACCCATGGCTTGGGGTGGGATACGTATAGCCTGCAGTGATTCCAAACGGAAATTTGCCTGGAGATATTGCTAAGGTGTCATGGACTCAGAATTCAGGAGAAACCTGCAACATAGCTGGTGGTAGTAGCTGATAAACGAATATAAGTGGCACCCATTTGTATATGAAGTATGACATGTGTATAGGTAAGGACAAACTTTTAAGTTAGTAAATATTCCTATGTTGATAGTTGCTTATCTTAGTTCTTATTATCGGGACATTCATACGTTACTAATGTGGGTATGACACAGGTTTGCGTATGTTGGGCTGTGAGCCAGGCCCCACTTATTGGCAGTTGTTGATGAGCATAGCTGATCACGGTCGCCTTGATGAGTGGGGCGAGCACCACTAGGCCATATGACCTTATCCGTCTTTCCCTAGCACTGCAGGTCATCATTGTATCCCAACTCCAGAGTGCTATCAATACAGAGTTGTTGGTGTAAACAGTAGATTGGAGGGGGTTCGTTCAAACAGATTGATATTGCGTGTGTATTTACAGAGGTTCTATGGGTGAATCTTCTGTGACTTTCTGTAGCATTGCAGGCATCGGGACACTGTTGGGTATGTTGCACAATCGCCTACTAGGTGGGCTGTCTGCAGCGAGGGGCAACCTATGATCACACGCACTCCCAGCGAAGCGCAGAGGAGGAAGGCAGATCTCCCCAAGTTTGAAGCCAGCAAAGGCTATATAGTAAAACTATCTGGTCCGTAAACATAATTTACAAATAGAGACCCAAATTCTAAATAAAGACCCAAATTCTGATGACTGAGAAGGTATGGAGGATGGGAACCGAATGTGAAACTGTATATATAGTATAACTACAACAGGGGAGGGCATGTGAGAACTGTACATTCAGGTCAACAAGTTGCTCCCATTAGGACTATCTTATATTACGATGTAAACATAGGTGTGTGAGATTATCAACTATTTAATTTCGCTCATAATAGCTCATCAAATGCTGAGACAGCACTTGTGGTATTTGAGTATTAGTTCATTATATATCCATCCTAATTACATTCCTGCTCATCCTCAGTGCGGAGAGGGGCTGGAGAGATGACCTCAGCATTAAACTGTATATATAGTATAACTACAAATAATTAGATAGTGAGAGAGGGGCTGGAGAGATGACTCAGCAGTTAACTGTATTGTAGATAAACTAACAAATAATTAGATAGTGAGAGAGGGGCTGGAGCAGATGACTCAGCAGTTAAGAGATTGGCTTTGCTCTGAAGAGACATTTTTCGATTGTCACCCAGCGTCTACTTGGTGGTATACTAATTAGTCAGTCCCTCACGTCAGCTTGGATGCCAATGATTTACTTCGTCCCTTTTGTACCTCCTGTAGGGCCCACTGAAGAATGCTGGTACAGAACAGCTTACAATCATGTTTAGTAGACAAATATTCATCTCAAACACATAAAATCAACAGTCTTTAGTAGAGATTATTGAATTAGTATATATAGCATATTGTCATTTCAATGAGAGAATATAAATTTCTATAGATATAGAGAACTCACTTGTTCCCCATATTGAGAACAAGACACTAAGCATTGATGATCCTTTTAAGAGATAAATCTATAAATCCTAGTTGGACATCTGCCTCCTGATGGTCATTTCTGTCTCCTGCTCTTTAACATCAATACTTGTTACAACAAGAAAATCAACCAGGAGAAGATCTATAGCTCTACAGGGTGGACTAAATGGTACTTTCCGCTTTAAGAGAAAGACTGAAAGGAGACTATTCAATTCTGCACATCAGCTCATCTGTTTCCAACAGGCCATCAGGGTGACAGCTACAAAAACGGTTGGCCATGAACAATACCTCCTGCTGCCTGAGAAAGATGCCTCTGTCCATGTCTGTGTGCAGAAGCAGACAGGAGTTTAAGATGAGCACATTTTTCAAAAGTGCAGTGCAGCACAGCAGACTGGGAGTGTTCAAACAGGCACTGTGCATGCTTCTGTTTACTTTGAAGAATGGAAAAAGACCCAATGCTTCATTTATTGGAGGCTGTGACGATGTATTGAAGAGGTCTTTGAAAGAAAGTGAAGGTACACACTGAGTGGTTAGAAACATGTTTGCCACAGCAAAATAACAAGAAGGAGTTGACATGCAATGCTGATGGCATTCAGTAGTGGTGTGTTGAAGACCACTGCCTTCCATGCTCATTGTTTATAGATGCCAACCTGGAGGCCAGACATGTGAAGAGAGTGTTCTAAGAACATGTGGCTAGATAGTAAGAAAGGTTTGAACTGAGGAGGCACCCAGATAATTCTGAACTAATAAAGCTTCAATTCTGGCAGTCACATTGTTCATGAAGACTAATGAATTCTTTCAAAGTACACAGGTTAGGATCATCCATGTCTGAGAATTGAATCTCATTCTGGTTATTCTTCAATCCCTTAATCTCCAAATTGTCCTTGATTCTACAGATCTAAGTGACAAACGTGTTCTAGGTCATTGGTGAAATAGAATTGATTTTGTGTGTTCAGTTCTAGAAAATAAATGAGAAGAACATGAAGTTGAGGATCAGAAAACTTGAGTTTGGGTTCCAAACCAACTGCAATTCTAACACCTCAATTTTTTATATATCAATAAACACACATATGAAGAGGAGTTTATAAGGTCTATGTGAAACAGCTGTCCTAAGATTCTAGCAAAGGACTTGTGTGTACTCTCTTTCAAATACTGTGTCTACTCAACCAGTTCCCACCCAATGAGAGTTTGCCAGAGTATGTGCTTGCAAAGTTTATTTTTATTTTTTATTTTATGTTTTGTGGGTAAAACAGTGCCTTAGGTATGTAGGCTGCATGCTGTGTTGTGAAGGCCCCACGGAAGGTCAGAAGAAGGGCCCTCAGATCCCCTGGAATGGCAAAGTTACAGATAAGTTGTTCGCACCATGTGGATGCTGGGAATCGATACCTGTGGGTCCTCTGCAAGAGCAGGCAATCTCTTAACCACGAGACCATCTCTCCCACTGTGGTTGCATTTTTAAAAGTGCGGTGAACAATTTCTAAAAATCCATAAGAGGAATTAAGTGACTCTAGAATTAAACAAACTTTATTTGTAATCCGCCATAGTAATCTAAGTATTTTTTGAATTTTATCTATCTGACGGACCCCCAAGGGTCTCCCTAGTAGCCACTCAGCTGCACAAGGAAAGCTCTACCTAAGCAAAATAACGAACAGTAGGACTTTAGTACCTCTGAAACCTCAAAAAGATCTGTCAGCGAGCTCCTCGCTTGTTCCCCGAAGTGCCTGTGCGATCATAAGAAGCAGAGAGAATCAGAAGGAATTAAAAGTTTCCGTACTCTGTATAGGTGCACTTCATAATTTATTACGAACCATTGCTGTATATTTATGTCTAACGGAGTGAGAAAATTATATTATATTGTAAAGATTCTCTTGAACAACTTAAATGGATATCTATTTTATAAGAGAAGTAGCAAGAAGGAAATTACGATACTTGACGGTGATAGATGATGCTTTCCTTGATTAACTATTATCCTTTGTCGCTGTTGGGATAAAAACGCTATCTGTTTTGTCATGTATATATGCAGGAAAACCGAGGACTCTTGTTTGTCGTATCAAGAAAATTAGTCGGCACATACGAGGGTATTTAATAACGTATACTCCTCAGCTTAACACAACTTGTCATTATTTCACTTACTGACCCGAGCGATCATTGTCATAGAAGAGTTATAGAGCCAGGGCATCAATATGCAATATTTCTGACATCGATAAATAGTAGTTATAACTTGTGGCATAAGAAAAGACTTCAAAGACTTATATATGATTAAAATTCAACCTTTTTTCTGTATTGGGTACGACTTATATAGAACATTTCCACCATAAGCGTTTTAGAAATAACAATTATTGCGACTAGGGAAAATAGTAAAGCTGTGGCAGGCAAAGCTCATCTCAGCAAAGCATAAAGCACTGGTCTCCATCCAGCACACTCTACTCCACGCTGCACTTCTGCAACACTATAGTGTGAGGCAAAGGGTTTTCTGGTTGGGTGCCCTAGGGACTTCTCGGATGTGTGGATCACACATTTATTGGAGCCCTATACAAACGTCAGAGAGCTGCCACAACCTTCTTGCCTTCGTTGTACATCTGGCACTCTTAAGGCTGTGCCACTCACTTAAGTTCCCTGAGCCTGATGAAATACTATACTTATTTGTAATCTAAACAGTACAAAGGGCTATGTAGTCACGTGAAATTTTCAATCTTCTCTGTCTCCTTCGCTTAGAGGAGAATACACGATAAATTAGAGTGACGTGAAACGCAGATATTCCATTTAAGTTGATGTAGAATGATAATCGAGTATAGCTAAAAATGCAGACGTCAAAAATATGTTAACCATTCTGGTATATTCTGTGGGGTTAAGGAGAGATCCTCTTGTGGACTATTATACAGATACTCTCTATCCAAGTTATGAGTATTGTCATAATTGATGACACAGTGTTTGCGGGTAACTATGCTTTGGCCAGTTATTGACTATGGTATCCTATTGTATACAATTCTCCCTTATATGCACACACGATTAGATCAGAGACCCAAGTAGAAGTAATAGGAACCTCCCTCATGATGTCAGAGCTAGAGTTGCTAACATAAGCTCTGGGCTGCATATGAGAACTGATTGTGAATCAAATAACTCTGTATAAGGTGCGTAGGTATATTGCGCTACACAAAGACCTATGATATGTCAATCCCATCGCATTTAACAATTGCATCATCGCCACTTACCAGTATTGTCACACTGCACATATTCTATAAATGGGTGCCCCCTACCTCAGCTCCCACATATAACTGAAAAACCACACACACCAGACACCATACCACCCCCACCCCAGACACATACCAACAGAATTTCCTAACAATTTTCTCAGCAGTGAGGTGGCTGGAGAGATCTCCGGACTCAGGCGTGTTATCAGAAGTCAATTGCGTCATGCTTCTTGTGGATTTGGACCCAATGTGTGTTCAGATCTATGCTCCAACAACCCACCACTTGAGGGCTAATCTAGGATTCAAGCTGTCGTACTCCAGTTAAGGGACATACCGAACACGCCCCTACTATGCGCAGCTGCTTTCATTCTCTTCTCATTCTGCCTCACTGCGAGGGCCATCCTGAGATCATAAGCGTATTCAGGCTCATATAGACTCAATGGTGAATTGAAGAACAAATACAAAACACATACTTTATAAAAGAAATATTCACGGTATACCTCTACAGAGTCGCTGTAATGATGTCCAAAATGGAGCACAAGAGATTTTCGCCCGATGAAATGTTGAGAAAAATATAAGAATTCATTGACGGTGTGGTGACTCGGAATCCTCGGAGTTTTCAGTCCTTCTTATGTAGGCCAAGAGAAGTTTCCTCCAAGGAGAGACCGCTATGCTAAATGGAAGCAGGCCATGGAACAGGACTGTGCAATCAGAGAAGGAAGGAACTCTAAACAAAGCAGAGTGCCATTGGTCCAGGGAAGGGAGACGTTTGATCCAGTTATGTTACAGACTGCCTAACCAAACAGGGAGACAGATTAGGCTCTATTGCTCTCCCAAGATAATCGCACCTCAGCTTCCATGTATAATATCACCCAGTGCTAACAGTAATGTGCGTAGTGGCAGAGGAACAGACTCAAATTCTGTTATGACTGAAGAGCGATTGTGATTGTTCATAGGCCCCGCCTGTGTTGGTCAGCACGAATGGCTATATGAATGGTTTTTCCTAACAGGTATCCCCTGCGCATTAGGGTACTACAGGGAACAAACCACTGTCTGTGCGAAAGACGCAAAAAAAAATAAATATACAATAATGACAATTTACAAATATTGGCCAGTAGAAGTACTAAAGATCCACCACATAAGTTCTGTAGCTGTCAAACTCAAATAAGTGTAACATATAATCCTACGAAGGAAATGTCAATGAACAGACGTGTGATATAGACGGCTCTGGGTGAGCACTCATTAACTGGTTCACAGCGGTTTGATACTCGTCTTCTCTTTTCAGCCATGCGAGGGACCCACAATCAATTTACAGGATATCTCCTTCCTGATCTGTCGATTTTGTGCTGAAACTTATTCATACTGGTCGTCTATAGTGCCCCTTTATGACATCCGTACTGCACAATCCACAGCCCACGAATGTGAAGCGAAATCATTTGGACCGAACCGTACATCACATGTATTCGCCAACATTGAGGATTGCCATGATGCTCTCTTCTCTGGCCATCATGCTACTGCAGGCGCTAGCCAAACACACTATCATAGTGTGGTGTATCTTTCAGAGGGCTAACGAAGTGCTACCATCCATGGTTTGTTATTTATAAACAGTCCACATGTCAACCAACTACTAAAGACTATAAGGATTCTTTAATATAGATGGAAAATATATCTAGTAAAACTTAAGTCCGCTTAAGCTTGCCCATGACTGTGTACAGACAGCACTTTGGGCGAACTGTAGTTGCATAATCCGTAACCCAATAGATGCCGACCGCACTATACTCTACCGCACGGAAGACTGCTGCAGCTACGCTTCCCTCCACTTTTCCGCTACCTGTTTCCATCACGAGGTCTTCCTGGTGTTGCTTCGCACCAAGCAGAAAACCAACACGATACACCATATGCGCCACACATCAAGAATATATCATCTACTACTACACTCCAATACGCAGAACTCACTATTTTAATTCATAGAATGATACCAAGATAGACCTGTGGTGGCGGAAGGACGCTGGGCGCATGAGATGGTACAGCTAGGCAGTTGGTGAAGGACTCAAAGCTAGTTGCAAAAGGAACCTGGGTTACGCAATACACACTACGCAGAGAGCCACCCACGCACATTGGCACCAGGCATTGCAGCAAACGCGGTCTGTCTTTAACCCTCAGACGTTCCAAGGGGCGAATTCTGACCTACTCCCTCTCCTATTCTTGTCACCTCCGTAGCGGCTTTGGTGCACTATGATGACGCATATAGAAGCATAGCCAGACGTTAAACATTGCATGGCACCACATAAATAAATTAAATTTAAA
>VZQC01010960.1:2239631-2282643 GCA_009823505.1 Rhizomys pruinosus | reverse complement strand
TGGGTCTTTTGTTTGTCCATATGAAATTAAGGATGTTTTCCAAGCCTATGAAGAAAGCGTGAGATGTTTATTGGGATTTCATTGAATTTCTTTATTAATTTGGGTAGAATGAACATTTTACTATATTTTTCCATCCATGAGCATGGGAGTTCTTTCCATCTTCTGATGTCGTCCTTCAAGTTCCTCTTCTTCAAGGTTTAAAATTTCTGTGGTAGAGATCTTGATGTCTTTGTTTAGTTTGTTCCTAGTATTATATTGTTTTTGAGGCTACTGTGAGTGGGAAGGACCCCCTGTATTCCTTTTTCAGTTTCTTGTTTGTTTGGTGTAAAGAAATGCTAATAATTTTTCTAGGTTAATTTAATATCCTGCCACTTTACTAAAACTCTTAATCATTTTTAGGAGTTTTCTGGTGGATTTTTTAGTTTCCCTTAGGTTACTATCATATCATCTGCAAGAAGGGGTACTCACTTCCCCTCTTTTCCAATGGATAGTGCTTTAATTTTTCTGTTTCTTACCTTACTGCCCTAGCAGTGTTTCAACAACTATATCCTTTTTGTTTTTTTTTTTTTTTTTGGTCTTTTCGAGACAGGGTCCTCCCTGTAGTCCCAGCTGTCCCTGGAACTCACTCTGTAAACAGGCTGGCCTTGAACTCACAAAGATCCACCTGCCCTCGACCTCCCAAGGTCTAGGATTAAAGGCCTATGCCACCAGGTCGGGTTCAAGCACTATAATTGAGAAGAGGAGTGGTGTCAGGAGGCAGCCTTGCTGAGTTCCTCCTACCTTTTAAGGGGAATGCTTCTGACTTTTCTCATTTAGGATGATGCTGGCTGTGTGGGTTTCTTAATATATGGATTTGATTACATTGAGGATGATCCCTCCAAACCAATTACCTCCAGGACTTGAAGCAGGAAAGGATGCGGATTTGTTGAGAGCTTTTTCTGCATCAATTGGGATTATTATGTGTTTTTGTCTTTCAGTACATATATGTGTTTTAATGATAGTTATTGATTTTCATATGTTGATCCATCCCTGCATCGCTGTATGAATTCCAACTTGATTCATGATGGAAGATCGTTTTGTTGTGGGTTCTGTATGTGATTTTGCAAGTTTTTGTTGAATAGTTTTCTTGCATCTGTGTTCATAATGAGATGGGTCTATATTCTTCTTGTTGGTTGTATCTTTGCCGGTTGTTGGTATTAAAGTGATGCTGCTGCTAGGAAGGAATTTGGGGTATTTCCCTCTGTGTGTATCCTTCTGAAAAGTTTTTAGTAGGAAAGTTTGTAAGACCACAAAATGTTGTATAGAATTCTGCTATGAACCCATCTGTGCCTGGGGGCTTTTTAGTTGTGGCTTTTATTTACATCTTCAATGTCCTCAAGTCTTATAGGTCTGTTTTTAAGCTGTCCATCACTTCTTGGTTAAGCTTTGATGATTCCAGTTTCAGATATTCATCCAGTGCCCTATGGTGTCAAATTTAGTAAGTATAGGTTTTTTGAAGTATTCTCATATGTTGTCTGGATCTTTTCTTTATCTTTGGTGATGTTTCCCTTTCATCAAAAATGCTTTGATTTGGAGTTGGCTCTTTCTTTCTTTGGTTAACTGGCCTAAGGTCTGGGCGATCTTGTTTATCTTTAAAGAACCAGCTTTTGATGTCATTGAATTTTTTTGGTATTGGTTTCTTTGTTTACATGTCATTGATTGATGCTCTGAATTTTGTTATGTCTTCCTGTCTGTTGCATTAGGGTTCATTTGTGTTGTCTCTCATGTTTTTAGCTTCAGTGTTAGATCGTTTAATTTGTGCTCTTTTTTTTTTAAAGGAAAAAAAAAAAAAAAAAAAAATTCCCTCTTAGGACTGCGTTTAAAATATCCTAGAAGTTTTGTTGTGTTTGTAGTGTCAGTGTTTTGTTTAAGTTCCAGGGATGCTGTTATTTCTTTCTTGACCGACTCATTATTCAGGAGTATGGTGTGTTTAGTCTCTATGTTTTCTTGTAGCTAGAGGGCGATAAAATCCTGGTGTTGATAGTGTGCTTTATTGTGCTGTGGTCTTATAGAATGCATGGGATCATTTCAATATTTTTGTATTTGGTTCTTTTTTGTCTGTTTTTTTTTTTTGTTGTTTGTTTTTAGAGATTTTTTTCTGTGGGGTGCTGAGTAAAAGTGTATTCCCTCGTATTAGGATGGAATATTCAACAGATTGTCTGTGAGGGTCCGGTTGGTGTAATATCGTTCAGGTCAGGGCAAAGTGTCTCTCTATTATAGTCGTTTGTTGGTGTGACCTGCCAATAGGGCTCATGGGGTATGGAAGTTCCGACGATGAGTGTGCTGGGTTATCTTGGTGACCATGAGGTAGGTTGTGAGAATTGTCCTTTATAAGTATCAGTGCACCGCGTTGGTGGGGCGGTGATATAGTTGCAATACTGTGAGAAATCTAATCATGGGTATAATTGTGAATCGATAAAGATGTAAGGCCCTCTTTGTCACTCTGGTTACTTTACTTTTGAAGTCTATTTTGTGTGATATTGAAATAGCAACTTCTTTTCTGCGTTATTTTTGGTACCATTTGCTTGAATATTTTTATCCATCTTTTCACCTTAAATTGGTGCCTGTCCTTGAGAGTGAGATGGGGTTCTTGTAGACAGTATATGGATGAGTTCTGTTTACTAGTCCGTTCTCCCAGGCTATGTTTTTTGATTGGGGAGTTTAATCTATTTATATTTAAGGTTATAATTGAAAGATGGTGTGTAGCTTCCTTTCACCTTATTATCCATTTCGACTTTTAGTCTATGTTCTTTACTTCTGCAAAGAATCTTTTTCTTCTTTCCTCTTTCTAGGTGCCTGGGAAATAGTGTCCCTCTCCTCTGTCCTTTGAATTGCTTCAGTAGGTCTCTGAAGTGCTGGTTTCCAGACATGTATTCCTAGGGAAGATCCATTTTGAATTGGGGGATAGTTCTCAGCTAGGTCCCCTCAGGGAAACGCGTGGCGGGGGGTCAGGATTTCTCTTTACCCAACCCAAGGAGGAGGGCAAACACATGGCTTAGTTCTTGAATCCTGGGGGGGGTACGGTGTGCAGTGGTGCAGAATTGGGGCGGGGACTGTGAACTGACGTCATTTGGTTTTAGAATGAGGCAGTGAGTAGGGCATGAATAAAGAAATGGGAATTCCCCATTAAACATCAATAGGAAAGAAAAAATTCCGGCTGGTCCAGTTTTTTAAATTAATTGCATGCATACAAGAAGGAAAAGAAGAAGAAAGAAAGGGAGAAAGAGAAGGGGGAAAGGAAGAGAGAAGGAGGAGGAGGAAAAGAAAAAAAGAGGAGGAAGAAAGAAAGAAGAAAGAAAGAAGGGAACGGAAGGAAAGAAGAGAGAAGAAAAAAAAGGAAAGGAGGAGAGGAGAGGAGGAAGAAAGGAGGGAGGGAGAGGTGAGAAGAGAAGGGAGAAAAGAAGGAAAGGAAGAGAGAAGGGGGAGAAAGAAAAAGGAGAAAGGGATAAGAGAAAAAAGAAAACGAAGGAAAAAGAGGGAAAAGGTGGGAGAAAAATAAAGGGGGAGGGAAAAAAGGAATGAGACGGGGGAGAGAGGAGAGAAAGAAAAGTGGGAAAGGGGAAGGCAAAGATGGAAAGAAAAAAAAAAAAAAGGGGGAGGAAGGAGGGCTTGGAAGGAAAATGAGGGAAAGGAAAAAAGGAAAAAACTAAAGGGTCCATTCCTTTTTAATGTCTTTTTTGTTTTCGGTTGCACCTTTATTTTGATCAGCATTTCCCAGTATTTGCCCATCATCTATGGCCATACTGGTTTTTTTATTGTCAGACTAAATGTATCCGAGTGAGGCCCACAGCGCTTCCGCACAGACATTCGCGTTTCCTTTTGGTCAGCAGGCTCTTGGGGGACGAGATGGAAAGTCATGGCAAGAGGATATGTAACACCTGTCGTTGTAATTCCCATTGCTAAGGCGGCGCTGAGAGGTTGTAAAATGACACTCAAGGCTGGCTATGGAAGTAGCAGACTGGTCTCTGCTCTGAGAGGTCAGTTCCCCACAGTCAGCTTCCTGTCGAGGTGCTTAAGTCCCGTGCCACCTTAGCAGGGCAATGTCAGTCCTGTTTTTGCACGGAAGAAAGCTTACTACAGTAGTCTATCATCTTGTTTATTTCATGGAGATTTTTCTCTCTCCTTCAACTCTACATTTACATTTTTTGCTAATGTAGATAACAACCTGGGTTGGCATCTATAGTCCATGTAGCCTGGGAATGCTTTGCTTCACGTTTTTCTCGCTTTCATAGTTTGCACTGAAATGTCAGCTGTAATTAGGATGGGTTTCCCTTTATAATATAACTTGTTTCTCTCTTGTGGCTTTCAGAATTTTTGTCTGTGTTTTGCACATCTAACATCTTAACTATGATGTGGTGGGACGTTTCTTTTTCTGGCCTTGTCTATTTGGAGTTCTATGGATTCTTGTTTTTTTTGTTTGGGAGATTTTCATCTATTATTCTGTTGAAGATCTGATCAATACCATTCTCTTGGAATTTTCTTCTACGAGTCCTCTATCCCTATGAAGGTGTATGTTTTGATCTTTTCATAGTGTCTTATATTTCCTGGTTGTTCCAACTTTTGTGTATTTTTAATGTTTTTTATAATCTTTACTTGAGCGTTTTAGTAGTTCTTGTTATGTCCAGATCTTACATGCTTTATTTCTGCTTCGTGGTCCCATGCTACTTCTTAGGGCTTTTTCCTCCACCATCATTCCTCTTGATTGGATGAGTGCCGATTTCCTTTTCACCTTTCCATGTTTGTGCTTTCTTAGTAGTTCCACTTCCTGTTAGGAGCGTCTCAATCTCTTCCTGCAGCCCTTTGCTTTGCTGGTTATTTTCATTTCAGCCTGGAGGCCTTATGCAGTGTGTCCACTTTCCCTCCTTCTGAGTAAGTTGGCATTCCTCTCCTTCTAGGTTTTTCTTGGGTTTTTCATTCTCTCGCCTAGGTCTATGACTTGTTCTTCATATTCTTTAATTTCTCTTAATATGCCTGCCATTTTCTTTTAAAGTCTGTGTCCCTGGGTTACCTCTAGGAATCTCGTTGTAGGAATCTTCTTTTTTTTTTTTAAATTTAAGTTTTTATTAATAGGTTTGGGGCATTCGTACAAATCATTTTCCAAATTCAGATAAGCATCTTTCCTTGTTCCCTGCCCCCCCACCCCCACCCCCATCCCAGATCAATGAAGGTCCCAGAGTCATGTATTTCTGCATAACTGTACCTGCATTCGTCAGTTTGTTTTTTTTCATGTTTTGCTAGAAGTGATAATCCATGAGTATAGCATCCTTCGTGCAAAACCAGTCACAGACTGTTGTCCCAAACCCAACAGTCCCACCATTCAGTGGGGGTGAAAGGTTGTTTGTTAAATCAAGTTGAACAAATGAGTGTCTAGACTAGACTACATTGTTGTATTTTCACTGTTCACCCCAATCGCAGCCTTTACTTCTATAGGGTTGGTAGAGTTTAATGTGGAATTGAATGCTGCTCTTTCCTATGTTTGTGTCTTTTTATGTGCTTTTGCATGTGAGTTTCGTGTTGGTATAGTAGTTCTGAGGGAAATCACAAATATTTTCTTCACTGGGGTGAAGCGTGCGTGGCTTGCTCGTTCAGATGGCCTTCAGTATTGCTCCTGTTAGGAAGTGGTTGATTTGTCTAGGTTCAGCGTTCATGTTGGTTATATAATGGAAGTCAGCTCACCTTCCCTTTTTTCTGAAGTTTCTCCAAAAACCAGGTAGGCAACAACCCAAGTTGGTACACTGCTAAGCACTGTGCTCACTTGGCGCCTGCCAGCCATTTCCTCTTGGTTGTTTGTAGGGCTTGGTGATGCGGGACTAGAGGTGTCTCAGGTTCACGGTTTCATTTATTATGGTCCTTGTCTTGCCTGTTTTCCCCTGAATCATAGTGTGGTCCCACATAGACACTCCCTCCGAAATTAACAGTTTAGGAGGGTACTCTGTGCTTCAGGTGTCCAGTGAAAATCCCCGATCGAAGCTCTGTGCACTCAAGTCACACGTGGCAGCAGGCTCACCTTTAGACTGGCTAGCTGGGCAACTCCACACCCACACCCACACAAAAATAGTTCAATTATCCAATAATTGACCTGGCTGAATCACCAGGCCCCTACCTGTGGTTCAGGTGTCCAGCAAATCCCCCTATCTAGCGTCTGTGCACTCTTAGCAGTGTTTTCAATGTATTTAGTTTCTCTGTTAAGTCTTTGTTTTTTTTTTTGTTGTTTTTTTTTTGATCTTTTTGAAAGCAGTGTCGTCCTGTACTCGGCGGTCCTGGAACTCAATCTGTATACCAGGCTGCTTGAACTCACAGAGATCCACATGCCTCGGCCTCCCAAGTGCTAGGAGTTAAAGGGGCACCAGTAAGCCTGGCTTCTCTGTATCTATTTTAAAAGTATTTGTTTTCATATTATTAAAAATTTATCGACTGGCTGAGAGATGGCTCAGTGATTTTGAGAACTGGCTGCTCTTGCTGTTCCCAGCACCCACATCAGATGGTTCACAAATGTTAACTCCAGTTCCAGGGGATCCAATGCCCTCTTCTGGTCTCCTTGGACAACTGCATCAACACGGTGCACATACAAGTAAACAGACACATAGGCATAAATAAAAAATTGCATCCTTTCAGCTTAGTTTGGAGGTTTATAAATCTGTCTTCCAAACAGCAAGCTTTTGGACATGCTTGCTTAATTGTTCATCTCATTATTCTTTTCTTCTTTCTACATCTTTTTGTTTTCTACTTTACTCCTTTTCCCACTAAGATTTTTTTTTTTACATAGTCTCACTACTTCATAGCCCTGGCTTGCCTTAAAATGCAAAGAGATCCACCTGTTTCTGCCTCCCAAGTGGTAGGATTAAAGGTATGTTCTATCATACCTGTTTTCTAATATTCATCTTAATTTCCTCTTTGATTCATGATTTATTTCAAAATGAGTTGATTTCCAGG
Organism: Rhizomys pruinosus; assembly: GCA_009823505.1. NCBI lineage: Eukaryota > Metazoa > Chordata > Mammalia > Rodentia > Spalacidae > Rhizomys > Rhizomys pruinosus. Next base: position 2,275,671 of record VZQC01010960.1, on the reverse strand, counting down.
TGTTTGAGAATTGTCGATGATCTGTTTTATTGTTACTGATTTATAATTTATCATGACTGGAGAAAATACTGTGTAAACTTTCAATATTTTCTAGTCTTATAAGTCCTGCCTATGGTCTATCTTGGTGAACATTCTTCGTGCACTTAAACAGGAAAAGTTTTCTGTAGGTGTTGGACATAGCACCCCAGAGATGCCAGTCAGGTTAGAGTTGCTGCTCCAGTCACTCATATTTTCTCTATCTTCCTTGATTACAGTTTTGGCTGCTTGTTTTATAAGTTACCAGGAATTGTGTGTTAAAGTCAGCTGTGACAGTCAATTTTTTTGCTGCTTTGTCAGTTTTCCCTCTTATATACATATTTATAAGTGTATATACATATATCTGAGTGTGTGTATGTGTGTTTGTATGTTTGCAGCTGTGCATGTGCGCATGTATTTACACATGACTGTTGAGGCCAGGGAGAAACATTAGGCATTGTTCCTCAGTTCTGCTATTTTTTTGAGACAAGGTCTACCCCCTGCCCTGGAAATCACCAAGTAGTTCAGGCTGGCCAGAGAGCCCATCTGTGTCTGTCTTCTCAGCACTGGATTGCACACACACCACCATGCCTGACTTTTCTTTTTTTATTGTTATTAAACTTTTTCTATAAGTCATACATTATTTCTCAATTGAATCTAGAGTCGCTTCCCCTTCCATGCCCCCCACCCCATCTGACTCCCTGCACTCTGCCATACATGTCCTGCATCTTTTTCTGAGTCTTTCCAGACCACCTGACCCAGCCATACCACTTCTGGGAATATTCCATCAGACTCTTCCTACCACAGAGATACATGTACAGCCATGTTATTGCAGCTCTCTTCACAATAGCGAAGAGCTGGAACCAACCCAAGTGCCTCTCAACTGACGAGTGGATAGAGAAAATGTGGTACATCTACACAATGGAGTTCTATGCAGCGGTAGAGAAATATGACATCATGAAATTTGCAGGTAAATGGATGGAACTAGAAGATTTTATGCTAAGTGAAGTAACACAATCCCAGGAAAACAAAAGGCAAGAATGGAATCCCTCATCTGTGGATGCTAGTACCAAGTGCCTGGTTGTGGGACAAACTGAGCAATGTTAACGTTATATTCCCTATGATCTAAAGATCTGTGCTCTTGCATTGTGACTCCCTAAACAGGTTCTAGAACTGACTTTTCTTTTCTTTTTTTAACATATATTCTGAGAACCAGACTCAGGTTCTCATGCTTACAAGGCAAGGTGAGCGCTTTACTGACTGAGCTGTCTCTCCCTTTACTGACTGAGCTGTCTCTCCCTTTACTGGCTGAGCTGTCTCTCTCTTTACTGACCGAGCTGTCTCTCTCTCCCTTTACTGACTGAGCTGTCTCTCCCTTTACTGACTGAGCTGTCTCTCTCTCCCTTTACTGACTGAGCCTTCTCTCCCTCTACTGACTGAGCTGTCTCTCCCTCTACTGACTGAGCTGTCTCTCTCTTTACTGACCGAGCTGTCTCTCCCTCTACTGACTGAGCTGTCTCTCTCTTCCTTTACTGACTGAGCTGTCTCTCCCTTTACTGACTGAGCTGTCTCTCCCTTTACTGACTGAGCTGTCTCTCTCTCCCTCTACTGACTGAGCTGTCTCTCCCTCTACTGACTGAGCTGTCTCTCCCTCTACTGACTGAGCTGTGTCTCCCTTTACTGACTGAGCTGTCTCTCCCTCTACTGACTGAGCTGTCTCTCCCTTTACTAACTGAGCTGTCTCTCTCTCCCTTTACTGACTGAGCTGTCTCTCCAGCCCCTGTTTTGTACTGTTTGAAGTTCTGTCATTATACATTTTTCTTTCTTTTTTTTTTTTAATTTTATTTATTTCTGTATGTGTATGAATGTACTGTCTGCATGCAAGTTTGTGCACCCGTGTCGTGCAATGCCGCGGAGGTCCGAAGAGACGTTGTCAGAATCCCCTCGAATCTGAGTTTCTGAATTGGACTTTCAGACGTTCTCGCCGCCATTGTGGTGCTTAGGGTATCGAACCTGGGTCCTCTGCAAGAGAGTCCGTCGGCCTCTCCCGCTAGGCCATATCTCTCGCCCTACATTTTTCTTTTACTAATGTATCTTCTTAATACTATGTGTGGAGAAACATATGACATGTGACAATGTATATCTTTTGCTGTCAAAGCTTTTGGGTTGACTAATTCTATAGACTTATTCTTCTTTTGTGTGTTATTCTTTTTTTAAAAAGATTTATTGATTATTTTATTTTATTATGTGTATGAGTGTTTTGCCGTGTGTGTTTGTGGGGGGTGTATATGACTTTGCTTAACATAGTGAGGCTCAGAAAGGGAGGATGTGGCTGGATCCCCTGGAAACTGGAGTTATAACAACATGTGACTACCGCGTGAGTACTAGGGAACGTGAACCGCAGGTCCTCTGCAAGCAGCGACCATGTTCTCATTAACACTGAGCCATTATCTCTAAACATTCTTTGGTTGTTTATTCTTTTACATATATGTAGTCTTTTCTAGCTCCATTACCTTACTTATATTTTCGTTTAGAATTAAGTGTGTCTCTATAGCAGATAACACATATAAACTTTCCTCTTTTTGAATGCATTCTGTCTGATTATTTATTTTATTTATTTTATATTTATTTATTTTATCTGACGCGATTGAGCCAAGGATCAATCCATTTTATTGGGACAAGTTACACTAACTACAATCAAACCTTTGATCATCATACCTTTTTTTTATATGTTATTTGATTATTTGGTCTTGAAAACGGGGCTCCCTGTAGCCCCAGTGACTTGGAACCGCTTCGTAGACCAGGTCTTATGGTCTTGAATTCACAAAGATCCGCTGCTTCTGTCCTGCCAAGTTCTAGGATTAAAAGGGTGCGCCACAACGCCCTGGCGATATAAAAGCGATGTACTAAAAAAACCTTAACATTCTTTAAGTTCGTTTTGTTATTATTACTACTAATAATAATAATTAATATTAAATAATTATAGCATTATATATAAATTAAAATTATATAATATTTTGCTTATTACATTTTTATTTATCTAAAAATGTGAGGTGTGCATGTGTGTGTATTGTGTGTGCTGTTGCGTGTGTTTGAGTGTGTGTGTTTGTACGTGGTTTTCAAGTTGTCACAGCATCCCTTGTAGTAGTCAGAATTGGCAAACTTTTAATGAGAGTCTCAGATATCTTTCCTTTCTTGTCTGTTTTTTTCCTTGGGGATTTGATTTTTCAGGTTTCAATCTAGGCTTACTAGAGGTATCTCACCAGCTGGTTGTTTATTTCCTTTTTCTGATCATATTTAGTTCATTTCATTTTTTTAAATTTTTTTTTTTTTTTTTTTTTTTTTTTTTTTTTTTTTTTTTTTTTTTTTTTTTTTTTTTTTATTTATATTATTTTTTTTCCTATTACTTCTATATTTTTTTTTCATGTATTTTAATAATATAAGTTAATTTTAATATTTTATGATTCAAGCATCCTTCTATGTTAAAATATCTCGTGAATTTTTTTGTCAAGCCGTGTGTGCCCTAAACTCCTACACAGTGTCAAGGGTCCCACATCCAGACTTTAGGGGGCTTGTCATAGTGACATATCCAAGGTTATGATTTCCTAAATGTGAGTGTGGTCCACTATATTGCGTAGTTTTACACATTTCACCATTCACAGCTCTTACATTCTACCAACGCCCCCTCTTCCAAGAATTTGTTCCCTAGGCTTAGAAAAGGGGCACAGGTGGATGAGAAGCAAAACAGTCTACTTTCTCTGGAGCTGTTGTTTTGGACTCTGGTCAATTCTGGCTGTTTCCTTTCATGGGCTGACAGTTTGTCCAGGAATAACCTTTCGATCCTACTAATGAAGCACAAGCAATTAGATATATAGGTATTTAAACAGTACTAATTGTTATGGTAGGTTACTTTGGTATAGACACAGATGTTTGTATGGTATATTAATCCATGAATTACATTTTTCCTGTAAAATATGACAGGGTCTTACTGTGGCTTATAACATCTCCTAACCACTAGAGGATGTAAGCTTGTGACATCAGCTGTGAGTTATTCATTTTCTTTTGCCACATCAATTACCCTCCCATTTTTTTGATGGGGGTAGCTTATTTTTATTACATTTCATTATGATATTTTAATTCCTCAGCAGGGACTCTATATGGCTATGGCCCTTAGAGTTTTGTTTTTAGTAGTTGTTCTAGTGATTGTGACATATATCTCTAATTCTCAGTCTACTTAAAATTAATATTGAAATATTTGTGCTAAAATGTAGAAAATTTTCAGTAGTACATTTATTTTAATCTTCTTGTTCTTAGTTATATTACTATCATATTTATGTAAACTATACATCATCCTAATTATTAACTTGACACAGCCTAGAGTCACCTGAGAAGGGACACTCTGTTGAGGGACTTCCTAAATCAGTTTGCCCTGGGTGTATGTCTGTAGAGGATTGTCTTGATTATTAATTGATGTAGCTCACTGTTGGAATTACTGTCCCCAGGGCAGGTGGTCCTGGGCTGTATAATAAAGCTAGCTAGGGGTTAGAGAGAAGATGTAGTGGTTAAGAGTGCATACTGCTCTTGCAGAGGACTGGGAGTTCAAGTCCCATATCAGGTGGCTCACACCACCTCTAACTGCAGCTCCAGGAGGATCCAACCTCTTTAACCCCCACAGGCACCTGCACGCCTATTTTTTGTGTTGCACAATCTGGAACATTTCCTCACAGGTGTCATTAAGCTGCCTGCTGGAGATCTGGGAAGCTTATACTCAGCATTTGGGTCTTCGGCCTTAGTAGATTGTTCATTGTCAGGATCTATCTTCACTTAAATGAAAAAAGTTTAATCTCTTTAAAGTTCTCTCAGAATTAACCCTGGCCTTCTTATGTATACTAAAGTTTAATACAGTGAGTTTTTTATGACTGTCTGCTTTAGTAATTTAGTAATGCTAAGTAAAATTTATCAAAAAAATTTACTATTTGTTATGTTCTGCTCTATTCCAACTAAAGATTGTTAGTTTGAAATCAATAGATTTTAGAATATAAAATGAGGTCTTTAGATTGAGTATCTTATGCTTTTGAAAGCTGTATTTGTTTTAATTTTTAATTTGTTTGCTTTTTAAAACAGAGCTGGCTAGAACTCACTATGTAGGCCAGGCTAGCCTTGAACTCACAGATATCTGCCTACCTCTGTCTCCCCAGGGCTGGGATTAAAGGTGTGCACCATTACTCCTGGCAGTTGTATTCATTGTAATCACCACAGGAAGAGTGTGCGGTATATATTCCTTTTGGAATTCCTTCGTTTCTCGAGATAGTAATTTCCATTTTCTATTTATATTGAAATCTACTGAACCTTAACAAACAGCCTTGAGTTGGCTGACAGGACCAGTGTTTCATGGCTGGATGCTCCCAGTGGACTGGGTGGGAATGCACGTTATAGCATTTGAGAATAAGTGCTTCTAAAATAGGAACTTCTGCATCATTTGAATACGATGTCCCACATGACAATTTGCAGTGCTCTCAGCAGCAGCATCCCAGCGCTGCTCTTGCTTCTGAGCTTTGTTTTTTTAGTGGAAGAATTGAAAGCTAGCATTGTACTGATTAGTTAATTTTTTTTTTTTTGGTCTTTTCAAGACAGGGTCTCCCTGTAGCCCCAGCTGTCCTGGAACTCACTCTGTAGACCAGGCTGGCCTTGAACTCACAAAGATCCTCCTGCCTCTGCCTCCCCAGTGCTAGGATTAAAGGCGTGCGCCATCACGCCTGGCTTGATTAGTTAATTTTTAACTTACTGGTCCAAACATTCAGGCATTTTATTTTTCAGGTGCTTTTGAAACAAATAAAAAATAAATGCTAACTACAGCCCATTCCATCCTGAGATATGAAAATCACTTTATTGTTACAAGATGCAGTACAAGGTTTGTGTAAAGCCAAGCTAGTTAGTGGGATCCTAATAATGACCTTGTACTGTAGTGTACAACGTCTAGATTGATTAAAAAGTTGAAACTTCACCCCACATGTCTTCCAGTTCTTCAGAGTCGGAGGCCAGTTTTTCACTTAAAGACTTAAATAATAGGAATTATAGGCCCCATTGTGTAGGAATCAGAAGTACACACATCACTCCTAGTGCTTATAAGTCTTCATGGGAGGGGCACGAACACATGAGACCAGTCTTGGAATATGGCGCCACCAGGCTGCTTCAGAAATTCTTCAAACAACCCCTCTAGTCTGCTCACAGACTGTCTCAAGGAGAAACCAACACTGTAGGCCAGCTCTATTGACTGACATTCTTAGGCTCATGGCTCATTTGCAAAAATAACGCGAAATGGTGATCAATGAAAGACATTACTTACTGACATCATTGCCCAGAAAAATAGCTGTTCCAGTAGGCAGAGGAATGACGTTTAAGCGAGACACACCTACTTTAGTGAACACGACGGAGCTCCAGAGTCTCCCCGTCACACCTCTGTGGGGGAGGGGGAACACAGCACATGAATTTGAAGTGACGATCTTTCTGCGGAAAGAGCGTGTTTCAGCTCTTCTTTTGTACATTCAATCAGTGTTCTAGGAAGAAATAAAATGTTAAGTACTATAGTAGTCTTGTGATTTAGCTTCATGTATCTACATATGAGATATTAATTAAAAACCATCTGTGCTTTGAAAGTAGCACAGAGCACAGTGGCCATGTGTCTAGGACAGGCTGAGACAAGGGCAGCATGCCTTGGGGTCACATCATCCAGTACTCCTCCTTCTGCCTTGGCATCATCCTGAGTATAGCAGAGTGTCAGATGGGCTCCTGTAGGGGATGGCTCTGTGTGCCACTCCTGGCACGTGAGTTTCTTGTCTCTTTTTAGAGCTCCTTCAGTGATTTTATAGGCTACCTGTATTCCACAGTAAATCCCTTTATTTAACCTGAAAGGAAAGGATGCTGTCATCTACAACTGAGAGCCTGGGTCATTACACTTGTCATTTCTTAGCATGTCAGTTGGAACTAATCTGTTATTCATTTATAACTTTGACAAACATCAGTGGAAATCACACAAGCCAGCTTGTCAAGGCAATAAGCTCAACACACATCTCAGTTGCCAGGTTTAATGACGTGGCAGTGCTTATTTCAGAGCAAAGTACACTGCTTTTTGTAGTATTTTGGGACTGATCTAAAATAGATCATTGGGGTTGAAGTTCAGAGAACTGATAGATAAAGAGTAATAGAAAAGTAGCAATTACTATGTATAAATTGGGTTTATAATATTGAGGTATACATGCTATATTCCTTTAATTTTGAAAGGAACTTTTTAATATGAGGAAACTGTGAAATCCTCACATGTGCTCCAGCTCCCCCAACTTTTGCCTATGCTTTTACATCTTTTCTAATAAATGCATTGTTTAAAATAGTGTCATCTATTTTCTTTATTACAAACTTTATTCCATGGCATTGCTGACAGGAGAATTATATATAAATTGGCATGTACCTCAAGGTGTGGAGGTTTCTATAGTAGTCTGAAGGTAGCAAATTCCAAATACATACACATCAGTAGTTCATTATAGAATTAAAGCTGACTGAGCTTCTAACTCCTGAATGAATTTGAAAAGTAAAGTAAACATAGAAAACAATAGTCCTAGGTACTGGGATCCAAGGAGAGCACCCCCATGCCTTTTTTGAAAGTATGAATTTATAAAGTTAATTAAGGTTAGCTACGAATATTGGTGTGTAAAAATAGAAAGAGGGTTGCACAAATGCCTCGGCTAGTGAGTTCTTGCTAGTGCTTACTGTTCTTGCAGAGTCCCAGCACCCACTTCTGGCAGCTTACAACCACCCATAACTCCAGCTCCAGGGGATCCAACTTCCTTTTCTGGTCTCTGCAGCACCTTTTTGCACAAATATATATCAACATGCAGACACATAAATACAAATAAAATGAATCAAAATGAAACAAAACCGAGAGAGATGGCTCAGTGGGCAAAGAGACTTGCCATCAACCTGATCACCCAATTTTGATCCCCATCAGCCACCAGCTCCCAGAAGCTGCTGACTCCCACAAGCTGCCCTCTGACTTCTATAATAAGCATAGTGTAGTGTGCTGCCACCACCTCACACTTACACTAAATAAATATATGTAAGAACCCAGAAAGAAACAGATCAATACAAGTTTTTGCTATGTAGAAAAAAATCAAAACATATATAGTTTTTTTCAAAAAAGAAATGCATTAATAATGATAATATGAGAAGTACAGAGATAGCTCCAGTGAACCCTGATATATTTAGTTCTAGTACTTATTCTATGGATAGTTTTTGTTTTATATAGATATAATACCTGGGAACTCCAAGAACTGTTTTTTCATCTATTTTTATTTTAAATATTTTCTGTGTATGAATGTATTGCCTGCATGTGTGTATGCACATGTATAAGTGCATCTATGCCATGCAATGCCCTCAGAATCAGAAGAAGGCATCAGATTCCCCTGGAACTGGAGTTACAGATGGCTGTTAGCTGCCATGTTGTTGCTGGGAATTGAACCCAGGTTCTCTGCAGGAGGAGATGGTGTTTGTAACCACTGAGCCATCTTTCCAGCCCAGTTTCATCTATTTCTAAAACATACTATTTAATTTTTGCATAATTCATAATTAATTACTTAATTTTTATTTTATGTGTATGAATATTTTGGTTGCATGTATGTAAGTGTGCCATGTACATGCAATGTCCATGAAGGCCTGAGAGGGCATCACATCCCTTGGAACTGAGTTATGAGTCATTGTTAGGTACCATGCGGGTGCTGGGAACTGATCCTAGGTCCTCTGTTTTTAACTGCTGAGTCATCAGTCCTGCTCACAATTCATACATTTTTAAAGACCTTTTTATTTTAAAATTATGAACATGTGTTGTGTATGTCTGGTATGTTGCAGTATATGCACGCAAGTGCAAGGGTTTGCACAAAGAAGAAGAGAGTGATGGATTCTTTGAACCGGAATTACAGGCAGTTGTGAGCCACTTCACAAGGTGTTGGGAACCAAACAGATGTTCTCTGCAAGAGCAGTGAGTACTGTGGAGCCATCTCCCCAGCTTCAATTCATAAATTTTATGAGTACATAAAATATAGTTAGTATGTAATGATTAGACTTGTTCCCTTATTAATATTTACTAAATTTTCAATCATATGGTACTAAAATAATTATAAGACAATCATCTTTGTGCATGCAGTTTTCTAATAGTTAAGATTCCTTGCCTAAGAGAGGTACTCAAAAAAGTAATTAGTAGAATCTCTCAATGAAAATTAGAAGGTTTCAGCCAGCCATGGTGGCACATGCCTTTAATCCCAGCACTCAGGAGGCAGAGGCAGGCAGATTTTTGTGAGTTCAAGGCCATCCTGGTCTACATAGCAAGTTCCAGGACAGTGGGGGCTACAGGGAGACACTGTCTCAAAAAAGCCCCCCCCCAAAAAAAACAATTAGAAGGTTTCTCCTAAAAATTATACACTACTTGAATTGCCATATCTGTTGAAGAAAAAATCCTAGTAAAGAAACAAAATAAACAAAATAATTAGACATTAAAAAGAAAAAGTAGAGGAACTGGAATTATGGATGGTTATTCGCCACCTTGTGGATGCTGAGATTCAATCCTGAGTCTTCTGCAAGAAGAGCCAGTGATCACTGATCCCTCGAAGGGGAAATGGGTGTATATAAATGTGAGTGGATTTAAATGGGAGTGCCGGAGAAGAAAGGTTATACAAGGAACTGTGGGAATACAGGGGAAGAAGGAACTCAAGAGAGGTGGGACCACAGAAGCAAGATAGATAGACCTCTAGCCCAGTTAACCAAAAGAAAGAACAACTCCAAATCGACAGAATCTGTGATGAAAGGGGAAATATCACAACAGACAATGAAAAGATCCAGACAATCATAAGGGAATACTTCAAAAACCTATACTCTACTGTTTGAAAACCTAGAAGAAATGGATCAATATCTGAAATCCTGAGAATCACCAAAGCTCAACCAAAAAGAGATCAACAGCCTAAACAGATCAATAATACAGGAAGAAATTGAAGATGTAATAAGTAGCGTCCCAAACAAAAAATACCCAGGCCCAGATGGTTTCATGGCAGAATTCTGTAAAATATTTCAAAAAGACTTACAACCATTACTACTCAAGTTGTTTAGAAGGATACAAACGGAGGGATTTCTCCCAGATTCCTTCTATGAAGCCATCATCACGCTATTACCAGAACCAGGGAAAGATACAACCAAAAAGGAGAACTATAGACCCATCTCCCTAATGAACACAGGTGCCAAAATCCTAACAGGATACTGGCAAATCGCATACAGACCCACATCAAGAAGATCATCCACTATGACCAAGTTGGATTCATACCAGAGATGCAGGGATGGTTCAACATACGAAAATCAATAAATATCATCAAACATATAAATGGACTGAAGGACAAAAACCACACCATCATCTCAATTGACGCGGACAAAGCAATTGACAAAATCCACACCCTTCATGTTTTAAAACTTAGAGGGAATTGGACTGGGGGAATCAATCCTCAAATGTAATAGAGCTATAACAGAAACCCAACCACTATCATCCTTAACTGGGGAAATGACAGAAGCATTCCCCTTTAAAGGTAGGAACTCAGAAAGCTTTGCCCCTGTCACACTCCCTTCAATTAGTGTGGAAACCCTGCTAGGGCATAAGCAAGAAAGAAAGGTAGATTAATTAGTTCTAATTGGAAAGAGGAAAGTCAAGCTATCCCTTTTGCAGCATGATAAGATTGTCTACTAAGGGATCGCTCAAGAACTCACCAGAAACTCTGAAAATGATAGAGCTTCGTAAATGTCAGAGATACAAATACCGAAATAGTGCATTTCAAAAAAAAAACCAGTACCTTTCTTTACAACAACAAGCCCACTGAAGAAGGCTACAAGGGGAGACCTTCCCACTCACCAATTAGGCCTCAACACAATGAAGAATCTAGGAACACAACCTAAACAAAGCACAGGATCTCTACAATGAAATTTTAACCCTGAAAAGGAAATTGAGCGAAGATATCAGAAGATGACAAATCCTCCCATGCTCATGGTTGGGAAATTAATATATTAAAAAATGTCCATTCCTACACACAGTTACACGATTGAATTGCCAATCCCAATCAAAATCCCCCAAGATGTTTCTTACGGTATTAAGACAAAAATCCTCCATTTCATTTGAGAGAAAACAAGAAACCACTCGAAAGCCAAAGCAACCCTGAGCAAAAAGAGCAATACATGGGGGGGAATCACCTCTACACAGACATTAGACGATACACCTACAGGGCATATAGATCTAAAAATAGCCTGGTATTGGCCACAAAAAAACAGCACCATTGGATAAATGGAATAGAAATGGAAATCCAAACCTCAGCCAATACAATTTCAGCCCCTCATATTTGCAAGGGGCACAAGAAGACACAATGGAGGAAAGATAGCATCATTCCAGTAAGTAACGGTGTTGGCCAAAAACTGGAATTAAGATGGACGCGAAAATATTGTAAACAGTGCTTCAAACATCGCTAATAATTCAAGGAAATATCAAATCAAACCACTTTAATATATCATCTTACTACAATAAGACTGGAACTAGGATCAGGAAAATGAAATGATACCAAGTCTGAGAAGGTTGTGGGGAAAGGGGATCATCACTCTCCCTATGCTGGTGGGAATGATAACTTGTCAGCCACTATGGAAAGCAGTGTGGAGAACCCTAGCAGACTCAACCATGATCTTGCCATTTGACCAGTCATACCACCCCTGGTCTATACCACAAAGACTCATTCTTACTGCAGAGAATTCTATGCCAGCCAAGTGTTTATTTGCAAGCTCTGCCTCACCAATAGCAAGAAAGCTGGCTAACCAGCCCAGGTGCCACTTCAACTGATGTAGTGGATAGCATTTAGTTCACAAGGTCAAAATACACCACTTAATGGCTGAGAAAGAAAGATACGCTTTGCATTGCAGTAAGACGTACCGAAATTGCCAACAGAAATGTTGGCCTGTCTGAACACTGAAAGAAGAAAAGCTTCAGATTGCCACAAATATCGAACCCCTCTGTGGATCCCACTTGTAACATAATACTTTATAATGTGTCTCAATGAATTTTACTTTCTAGGTGCCACAAAGTTTTTTATATGAGAGACTTTCTTACCTCCCCCCCCACTAGACAAGAGGAGAATTGATGATGACTGATGATAGCAGGCACTTCTCCAACTTTAATTGGAAGCCACACTGTATATGGAATGTAATCTCTTATTAAAAAACCCAGGTTAAAATGCACTTCTTAAATTGATAAATAACATAGGACACTTCGAAAAAACATAATTTCCTTTTATTCAGAACCAAATATATACTAAGAGTTCTCCTTAAGCTATTTGCACTTCAAGCAACTATATTTAATGGCAGGAGCTCTGACATCAGCAAGGATTATTCTACCAAGTGTATGAGCCATGGGATCCAAGCCCCCACAATGGTAAAGGCTCCTTGCCCCCAAACCGGGATATCTGCAGAAAGAGAGACAATAAGGCCATGCTGTTGAAGACTGGACATCAACATGGGAGATTTGTATTGAGACCACACAAGGCAAGTGTACAGATGGTCTCATCTGGAAACTAGAGAGTGTTACTAAAGGCCACTACACCAATAAGCAAATATGGGTCTCCCTAAGTCAAGCAAGACTCCTTCATCAGCCCCAGCTACACCTCAACTGCCTAGAATAATGTGTTGCAGCAGAGCAGCCATTGCATTGTATATCCCAAATCTAATTGGCTATAAGCTCTCACCTTGGAATAATAACCCATGGCTGATGCAAAAAGCTTTATCCTACTCTAATGGTTAGGAGTTGTTACAAGTCACACTAAGACCCTGTCACATTTAACAGAAAAAATGTAAATCATAGATTAACATACCACCAAACATCTGTCCTATACCAAGTAACCTAAACCGATAACCATAGTACTGTTTACATACCTATATATCTAATTGCTGTGCTTCATTAGCTTTAGAATTGGAAAAGGTTATTCCGGGACAAACTGTCACAGTCCATGAAAGGAACAGCCGAATTGACCAGAGTCCAAAAAAAACAGCTCCACAGAAAGTAGAATGTTTTGCTTTTCATCATCCCACGTGTGCCCCGTTTCTAAGTTTAGGGAATAATCTGCAGAAGGGGGGCATGGTAGAATATAAGGCTGCGATGGGAGTTGTGTAGGTGAAACTACAGCAATTATAGACTGGGCACTTATTTGATCACTTGATTGAACATAGTAAGCCTGCCCCTGCTGGTGGGGGGCCTATGGGCTTGTGGGTTTGTGCACACTGCTACAAAATTGTTTAACATGGCAAGGATGCCTTGTGTACGCATAATTATCACTTATTGTTAAAAATGGTGTGAAAAAAAAAAACTGAGAGAAGTATGCAGGACAGTCATGGCAAAATGAATGATCTGAGATGGGGTGGGGGTGGGGGTGGAGGAATGGGGGGTGTATGGGTCTAGATTTGATTATGAAGTGTTGTTATGAAATACACAAAGCATCAATAAAAATGAAAATAAAAAAGAAGAGTGGCTGGTATATAAGGGAAAAATGGGTTAAATGAGGACATTTAAATGGGAGCATGCGGATGGGAGAGTAGAGAGAAAATGAAGATAAGATAATGCTTAGCTATGTTAAAGACCACGTTGTACACATCCTGCCATGCCCAGTGGGGTTTCTGACGTGCAGGACTTTAGTCAGTCCACCTGGGCACTGCCACCGCGACCCTAGAACCGATGAGAGTAGAATGGCATGTGTGGATAGCAAAAGACAGAGCCAGGCATACACTTAGACAACCATAAGAGGAAGAACTGCAAAGGCGTTGGCATAGACAACCGCAGGCACACGCAACTCCCATGTCCATGCCCAGTGGATGTTCTGCATTCAGAGCCTTTGGTACCCGACCCTTTCAGAGCACTGCCCAAATGCTTAAACCATAGCATAGGAAACTGCATGCTCGTGCTACAAGGACAGCCAAGTCATGCACACCCAGCACCAATTGTCCAGGTTGGGTTTTCTGGCCGTGCAGGCCTTTGGTGGCCAGTCCCAGCAGCCCCCATCCAATCTAGAACATAGAGAGGGAACTTGTGGTCATGAGATGGAAACAGCCAGGGCACCACAGGCGCTCCATGCCTCATTGCCTCAGGGGGCGGTGGGCATGTGGGCCAAAGGATTTGTCCCCCACCGGCCCCCCCCCCTCCCCAAAAAAACGATTGATGACTGTGTGTGAAAGTATAAAACTTCTGGTGCTGTGTGTTTTACTGGTGGTTTGAAGACCCATCAGTGGTGAGTGATGTTGGAGGCGGCAATAGCCAAAACTTAGGAAGAACCAGCAGGAGAAAATTGAGTGACCAACAGGTCCTCCATATTAACATTTGAGATAGCAACAGAAGGCAAACAAAAAAACAAGGGGGAAACAACAACAACAAAAATTACACATGCCAAAGACACAAGGAGAAACAACAATATGTGGAAAAGCCAATAATAAATCCCCAGTGAACTCAACCAATCCTGTAAAGAAATCCAACAACTGAGATTCCCTGGAAGGAAACCAAAACACAATCTATAGAAAAGAACAATTGTAGTCAATATTCAAAAGGACTATAAAGAACCAATCAGAGAACTAAAGGGGACGAGAATGAAAAATCTCATGACAGGACTAGAAGGAAAGAATGACAAAAACTCTGGAAAGAAACTAAAAAGGGAAAGAGATGACCAAAACAGAAAAGAACCTAGAGCAAGAGCAACACAACAACTTCCAAAAAGAACTAAGGAAGGAAGGAAGACAAACTCTGGGAAGGAAGTTGACAAATTGTAAGATTCTCAGGTGAAAGGAAAAAAAAACTGACCAGGTAGCAGGAGCTTAAAAGGAGAATGAAAAGCCAATAAGAGAAGTGGAAATCCTGCAAGAAATATCAAGGCATGCAAATAAAAAAAGGAAAAATGAACATTCATCCAATCAGCAGGAAAGGATGAAAAAAAGCCTCAGAAGCAGAAAAAAGAATATCAGACCTATAGGATAACACAGCGCAGCTAGAAACCTCAAGTAAAGATTATGAAAAATATAAAAAAAACAAGAGTGGAACAACCAAGAAATGTGGGACACTATGAAAAGACCAACCTCCGCATCATAAGGATAGAGGAAGGAGAAGAATCCCAAGAGAATGGTATTGATCAGATCTTCAACAGAATAATAGAAGAAAATTTCCCTAAACTGAAAAAAGACAAACCCATACAAATACAAGAAGGACATACAACACCAAATAGACAAGACCAGAAAAGAAACTCCCCACATCATATCATAGTTAAAACACTAGATGTTCAAAACAAGGACAAAATACTGAAAGCCACAAGAGAAAAACAACAAGTTACATATAAGGGGAAACCCATCAGAATCACAACTGACTTCTCAGTGCAAACTATGAAAGCCAGAAAAACATGGACCAAAGTATTCCCAGTGCTAAATGACTTTAGATGCCAACCCAAATTACTATACCCAGCAAAAATGTCAATCATAGTTGAAGGAGAAAGAAAAATATGTCAAGACATAAACAAAATGAAAGAACACATGGCAAAAAACCCTAGCACTTCAGAAAATACTTGAAGCAATTCAAAGAACAGAGGAAAGGCAACTATCCTTAAGTAACCCAAGAGAGAAATTACCCAAAGCATAACAGAGTAAATAAATACCTAGGACAAGAATGCAAATAAAAAATAAGTTGAAAGGAAACAACACGCATCTGTCAATAATAACTTTAAATATTAATGTTCTAAACTCCCCAATCAAAAGACATTGACTGGGAGAATGGATTAGGAAACAGAATCCATCTATATGCTGCCTCCAAGAAACTCATCTCGCCCTCAAGGACAGACACCACCTTAGAGTGAAAGGTTGGAAAAAGTATTCCAAGCAAATGGTACCAAAAAGCAAGCAAGGGTGGCTATTCTAATATCAGACAAAATAGACCTCAGAGTAAAATTAATCATAAAAGACAAAGAGTGCCATTATATCCTTATCAATGGAACAATTAACCAGGAAGATTTCACAATCCTAAATGTTTATGCATGAAACTTTGGTGCACTGAACTTTATAAACACAATCCTTCAGGACCTCAAGACACAGATTAATCCCAGCATGCTAATAGTGGGGGACTTCAATACCACACTGAGCCCCCTGGATAGGTCCACTGGACAAAAAATAAACAGAGAGACATCAGAACTGAACAATACAATTTATCAAATAGACCTCACAAATATCTACAGAATATTCCACCCAAACACCAGAGAATATACTTTCTATTGAGTGCCCCATGGAACATTCTCCCAAATCGGCCACATACTGGGACACAAAAGAAATATCAACAAATAAAAAAGGATTGGAATTATTCTATGCAATCTATCAGACCACAGTGCAATAAAGCTCAATATTAACACCAGGGTAAGCCCTACTAACTATAAGAACACATGGAGACTAAACAACATAATACTAAACAATGAGTGGGTCAGGGAAGAAATAAAGAATGAAATAAAAGCATTCATGGAACTAAGTGAAAATGATAATACAACACAACAAAACCTATGGGATACATTAAAGTCAGTCCTAAGAGGGAAATTTATAGCCTAAGTGCCCACATTAAAAAAAACAGAAAGAGAACAAGTAAATGATCTAACACTGCAGCTAAAAACACTTGAGAGACAACAACAAATGAGCCCTAAACCCAACAGACAGGAAGAAACAACAAAAATCAAAGCAGAAATCAATGAAATAGAAACAAAGAAAAGAATACAAAAAAATCAATGAGTCCAAAAGCTGGTTCTTTGAAAAGATAAACGAGATAGACAGACCTCTAGCCCAGTTAACCAAAAGAAAGAAAGAGCAACTCCAAATCAATAGCATTTTTGATGAAAGGGGAAACATCACAACAGATAAAGAAAAGATCCAGACAATCATATGAGAATACTTCAAAAACCTATACTCTACTAAATTTGAAAACCTAAGAGAAATGGATGAATATCTGAAATCCTGGAATTCATCAAAGCTTAACCAAGAAGAGATTGACAGCTTAAACAGACCTATAATACTTGAGGAAATTGAAGATGTAATAAAAGCCTCCCAACTAAAAAAGCCCAGGCCCAGATGGTTTCATAGCAGAATTCTATAAAACATTTAATGTGGTCTTACAACCATCAATACTCAAACTTTTCAGAAGGATACACACAGAGGGAAATATCCCAAATTCCTTCTATGAAGCCAGCATCACTTTAATACCAAAACCAGGCAAAGACACAAACAAGAAAGAAAAGTATAAACCCATCTCATTAATGAACACAGATGCAAAAATTCTCAACAAAATACTCAAAAATATCATCCATCATGACCAAGTTGGATTCATACCAGAGATGCAGGGATGGTTCAACGTATGTAAATCAATGATATATTTAATCATAAAACACATAAATGGACTTAAAGACAAAAACCAACCAATCTTCTCAATTGATGCAGAAAAAGCGTTTGACAAAATCTGGCATCTCTTCATGCTTAAAGTCCTAGAGGGAACTGGACTGGAAGGATCATTCCTCAATGTAATCAAAGCCATATATAAGAAACACACAGCCAACATCATCCTAAATGGAGAAAAGTTGGAAGCATTCTGCCTAAAGGCAGGAACATGCTATCGCCACTTCTCTTCAATATAGTGCTTGAAATGCTTGCTAGGGCAATAAGGCAAGAAAGTGAAATTAAAGGAGTACTAATTGGAAATGAGGAAGTAAAACTATCCCTTTTTGCAGATGATATGATAGTTTACCTAACGGATGCTAAAAACTCCACCAGAAGACTCTTAGAAATGATTAAAAGTTTCAGTAAAGTGGTGGGACACAAAACAAACCTAGAAAAATCAGTAGCCTTCCTTTATACCAACAATAAGCAACTGGAGAAGGAATATAAGGAGACCTTCCCAATCACAATAGCCTCAAAAACAATAAAATATCTAGGAATAAACCTATCCAAAGACACCAAAGACCTCTACAACAAAAATTTTAAAACCCTGAAAAAAGATTAAATATGACATCAAAAGATGGAAAGACCTCCCATGCTCATGGATTAGAAAAACTAATATAGTAAAAATGTCCATTCTAACCAAATTAATATACATATTCAATGCACTCCCAATCAAAATCCCTATGAGCTTTTTCACAGACTTAGAAAAAATCCTTAAATTCATATGGAAAAACAAAGGACCCTGAATAGCTAAAGCAACCCTGAGTGAAAAGTGCAATACTGGGGGATTACATTGCCAGACTTCAAGCTATATTACAGGGCTATAGTCATAAAGACAGCCTGGTACGGGCAAAAGAAACGGAACCATTGACCAATGGAACAAAATTGAAGATCCAAACTTGAGCTCATATATCTTTAGCCACCTCATATTTGACAAAGTGGCCAAAAAAGCTCAATGGAGGAAAGATAGCATCTTCAGCAAATGGTGTTGGCAAAACTGGATCACCATTTGTAGAAGAACAAAATTAAACCCCTACCTCTCACCCTGTACAAAAATAAACTCCAAGTGGATCAAAGATCTCAACCTAAAACCTGAAACCCTGAAGGTGATAGAAGAAAAAGTCGGCAGCAACCTACAAGACATAGGTGTAGGAAAAGACTTTCTAAATCAAACAGCAGCTGCACAGGAAATAAGGACAACAGCTGACAAGTGGGAACTCATCAAACTCAAAAGCTTTTATACAGCTAAAGAAACAATCAAGGAAGTGAAGAGAAAACCCACAGAGTGGGAGGAAACCTTCACCACTGATACATCTGACAGAGCATTAACATCCAGAATATATAAGCTACTTAAAAAACAAAGAAGTAAGAAAACAAATGACCTACTCAAAAGATGGAGTAAAGAGCTGAACAGAGACTTCACCAGTAAGGAAGTAAAGATGGCTGAGAAACATCTTAAAAAGTGTTCAACATCATTAATAATTAAGGAAATGCAAATTAAAACCACACTAAGGTATCATCTCACTCCAATAAGACTAGCCAAGATCAAGAAAACAAAAGACACCAAATGCTGGAGAGGTTGTGGGGAAAGGGGAACACTCATCCACTGCTGGTGGGAATGTAAACTGGTACAACCACTGTGGAAAGCAGTGTGGAGAACCCTTAAAAACTCAAAATGAGCCTACCACCTGACCGAGCCATACCACTCCTGCATATGTACGCACAAGATGCATCCTACCGCAAAGATACATGCACAGCTATGTTTATTGCAGCTCTCTTCCCAATAGCAAAGAGCTGGAACCAGCCCAAATGCCCCTTAACTGATGACTGGATAATAAAAATGTGATACATCTAAACAATGGAGTTCTATGCAGCAGTAAAGAAAGATAACATCATGAGATTTGCTGGTAAATGGACAGAACTCGAAGAAATTATGCTAAGTGAAGTAACACAGTCCCAGAAAAAAAAAGGCAAATGGTTTCCCTCATTTGTGGATGCTAACACCAAATCCCCACTTGGCAGGCAAACTGAGCAACTTTATTATCATATTTCATTGTATCTGAAAGCAACTATTCCAATGTGAATCTCTTAATGGGCTCTAGAATTGTCCTACCACTTGTATTCACACATTGTAATTACCATATATGGGTAGAAGATATGTATTCATATTCTAAAAAAAAAGAATGTAAAGTTAAACTTCTTTTTACCTGCATGCAACTTTACTATTAAAATGTGAATCTCTAAACGTGTTTAGGAATCAAGCTATAGTTTATTTTTCTATATGTGGAGTGTATATATGCATATTTTGGAATAATATAAAATAAAAAATTTAAAAAACCACATTAGTCCAAAAATGTACTGATAAATTACACATAAAATATCTCTACATGAGTTTGTGTATGTAGTTGATAGCCATGTAACAAGAAACAGTGCCAGACAGGAGAAACTTTCCTTTGAGTTGTTGGCCAGGGTAGTCCAAAAGACTCCCCCAAATATACAGGCTATTGCCACAGCCCTTGATTGCCTCCCAGAACTTGAAGTTAAGATCATATTGCTGAAGACAGGATATACTTCAGAGACCAGACTTGGAGCAATGGAGCTAGAACTGACCTGGAAACCACCTCCCCAGATGGTTAGCTCTCATAGCTTTGGAGAGCACTATGCAAGCTGCTAAGGGAGAATATGGATGGATGGTCCAACACCAGCTTTAAGACAAATAATCACAACAATGACCAGCACAGTATATAACATTGGTGCAGTACTGGCACTTTTATCTTGGGGGCTATCTAACTGGACTCATAGCCCACACGATGGGAGAAAACTCATGTCTGGTACTGAGTACATAGCCAAATACACATGGATGGGGAGTCCATAGATCCTAGAGAAATCCTCAAGGCTGTCACATCCTTAGACTAATATGTATCTCTAGTGCAAAATATGTATCCTTATATTTATAGCCAAGTATCCTAGTCACCACTCATCAAAAATGACACCTGACAGAGACCATTACAGAGTACCCCAACTGGTTACACATAGACGTTGTCTGTCAACTGCCCAAGCCTAAGTGATACATCTACAATGCAACCTCTACACCCAAGGTTCACACAACAAAGAACAAGGGGCCAAGAGGACAGTAATGAATGTCTTAACTCTCATTAAGGAAGCTCTCTCATGCAACAGAGGGCCAGGAACTCAAAAGGTCATAAATGGCCAAACTGTGGAGACTAGGAGTCTGCAGAGTATGGGTCCTTGGACAGGACTCCTATATTAAACTCTACCCACACAGGACTCAGGGACCATTGCAGAAGAGGGGGCAGAAAGATTGTAAGAGTCAAGAAGAAGGGGCATGACCAAATGTAGATATTCTACTGGCTTCTGGGACCCTGCTCATATGATCCTATAGCAATGGTGTCAGCACGCACAAGACCCATGAAAACTCAAGCAGACAAAACCCAGCACAGAACTGTGGAAATGGGCAGCAGGCCCCAATCTTATTTGAAGACTTATTGGCAGCTGATTATTGCTAGGTGAGGAAGAGCTGATCTTCTTAAGGGGAGGGACTCTGGATGGGCTGACTAGATCCCAGTGGATGAACTTGCACTGAGGGATGTCTGGGGACACTAAGTTGACATAATGGGACTTGATGCAGATGACAGAATGTATGAATCCTAATAGGGGGCTGTGATGTTCTGTAATACCCTTAACTGCAATTAAAAGAAAGAAAAAGGTCAATCAATCAGAAAGTAAAAGCAAAAAAGTGGAGAAGTGATGTCACCAATCAGTTTGAACTTTATAATGACCAGTGAAATTGAAATTGAGCATTTTCCATATATTTTAATTAACTGAATCTTCTGTTTTTGAGTTGTGTTGTTTGTATATTTGCTCATAAGGGTCTTGGTCATTTTATCCAACATAAGCAAATTTCATGGAGTTGAAGTTTGAGAATGTGGTTTTAGATAGAGTTACAGGTAGCTGAGGAAGAGTTGTGTCCCAGAATCTATCTAACAGTGAGTGATGTGTATAAAAGTCAGACCAGCAGCTGAGTCCAAAGAAATAATGTAGGGGGATGAAATCCAGCTTATAGGTGTTCTGATGGCCTTTTCAAAGTGTTGAACTAATTTATTTTCTGGGTGCTTCATCTTGAAGTGCCAGTGTTCTATAAGTAGAAAGAGTATGGAATTTGAAACACAACATCTTTTAGTCAATCGTCTCTATGTGGCAGATAGCACAAGTAATCATGAATTTTTTAAAATTAATTTTATTTATTTCTGTATTTGTATGAATGTACTGTCTGCATGTAGGTTGTGCACCCGTGTCTTGCAATGCCACGGAGGTCAGAAGAGGGTGTCGGATTCCCCTGGAACTGGAGTTCTCCTGGAATTGGAGTTTCAGACGGTTCTCGGCTGCCATGTGGGTGCTGGGGATCGAACCTGGGTCCTCTGTAAGAGCAGTCGGCACTCTTAACCGCTAGGCCATCTCTCCAACCTCGAATTTTTTCTATTCCTCATGCCTTTGCAATATGTTCATATGTTTCAACACTTGGTCCCTAGCTGGTGGTGCTGTTTTAAGAGGCTATGTAGACATGGGATCTAGCTGGCGGATGTAGGATTGTCAGGGTTGGGGTTATAGTTTCCCTGATTCTGATACCTTCTCTCTGTTTCCTGACCCACTGGGATATAACCAGCCAACTCATATTCCCATTTCTGCAAGCTGCTTCTACTAACATGATTTTGCCGCCATGACTGAGTGTACCCTCTCAAACTGTTAACCAGAGTAGATTCTTCTTCCCTTCAGCTACACTTCTTTCAAGTGTTTTATCATAGCAAGGAAAAAAGCAACTATTCCAGTGTTCCCATAGCTTCTTCATTAGAAGTACAGCTTACTTTTTTTCTGACACTCGAATCTGTGTTTGGTTATGTGACTTGCTTCGGCCAATGGACCATGAGTAACTATCATGTAAGTAGATATTGGAAAAGCTTTCACGCACTGGAGTCTGCTTTCTTGCAACATTTAAATATTAAAACCACCACAGGAAGGGTGTGGAGGAGAACCAAGGTGCCCTAGCCACTAGCCAGTGCATAGCCTGCTGAATATTAAGCAAGCAAATGTGCAGATCCCTTATCAGCCAGCTGCCAGCTGACTGTCTAGCTGATAATAGATGACTGTCTGAATTCAGTAGATGTCAGATGGACTGAACTTAACAGAAGAACTACCATTTAGCATGTGTACCTCATCTTGGCTTGCCCATAATTTTCAGAGATTTAGCATTGAAGCTCACCATTTCAGGCCAAGAATCCCTCAGTGTTGGACAAAGTGAGATAGCAGGTCACACTCTATGTCCAGGTAATCCACAGAATAATCAAATGGAAGTTGTTTTGGACACCTAAGTTCAGAATAATTTGTTACACAGCAAAATCTGAATGACATAAAATACCCCCTGCTAACTTTTCTGCCAACTGGAAATGGAAAGAATATAAATCCAGAATTATCAACAGAGGCTGTTCAGATCATCATTCCAAAAATCCCTTTACAATGTGAAATGGCCCCATGTTCCCTCACATCACAAATTCTATGTGGCTCTTTCAGTCTTTTTTGGATGCTGGCCTTTCGTAAAAAGGTGAGTATCAAGTTAAGGTGTTCTCAAAAGCTTCCTCCCACCCCATTTTCTTTTTTTCCAGGTCACTACTAGAATAAAAAAAGAGTAACAGGGAGTTAAAAAATTTAAATTCAAAGTGGTACCTCACAGCTGTATTATGATTTACCTCAGATGTTGCATCTCAGTTTCTGTGTGAGTCTGGATCCTCATCTGTATTATTAATTTAAGCACAGTAATGTTGGTTTAATGCCCACTATGTGTGGGGATGCCGCCAAGATTTGTGGCGGGGCCCACTTAATCCTGGGACAACCCATGTGGAAAATACGCGCAGGAAAGCACACCATGTGTACGCAGGTTGAGGTTCAAATGCAGATAGAGCTTTTATTCCAAGATGTCTGCTTAAATATCCACCGTGACTCAATCCTCAGGGCCGAATGCTAAATCTTTCCATCACTACACCCCACCCCATGGGTGTGGCCAAAGGAGGTACCTTTGGCTTAGGATGCAACCCATCTTAACTAAGTGTTCCCACAACTATGTGCCAGGCAGAGTGCAAGGTACTGACAATGCTCTGAGAGGCAAAGCAAACAGAATCCTGCCCTGCAGGAGCTTCAACGAAGTCCAGTCAGAACACCACAGAGGCACACATCTCTGCAAGAGCCTCAGACAGGGAGGACTTTCAGGTGTTCAGAGAAGTCTCTCCTGGGGAAAGGGTATTTGAAGTGGAATTAAGTGAATATCACTTAAGTGGAGGACAATTAAATAGAAATGTGGGATGAGTTGTATTTTCTAAGCCTTCAACAACAATTCTGGGCTACATGCTCCCCAAGAGACATTATGGTACTCTCTTTTGTTTGATCTGAGAATGGTGGGCTGTATAACCCACTTCTGATGCTATGTAAAAAATAATTTGCCTGGCTCCTTCTCTCAGGATATATGAGTTTGAGCCATAAACTACAACATCAAAATCTTGATAGGCTGATGTTGCTTACTGGAGTGACCACATGGAGATGTCAAACACAATGAGAAAGATGCCCAAAGACCAGTGGTTTCAGGACCCGGCAATTTATGGTTTTTTAGGACATATACAAAACATAAGACTCACCTAATATTTAGAAGTTACATCAATTACTTTTTTATCAGTACAGCCAAGAAAATGTTACTGGTTCAAATATTCATGATCTAAAAGAAATCAGTATGGAACTTTTGAAACATAATTCATGGACCTTTTGGAGCTTTGGTCTTTTTTAAAAATTAAAAAAAAATTTTTGTATGTGTATGAACATACTGTCTGCATGTAGGTTTGTGCACCCGTGTCGTGCAATGCCGCGGAGGTCAGAAGAGAGTCTTGGATTCCCCTGGAACTGGAGTTAAAGACGGTTCTCAGCCGCCATGTAGGTGCTGGGGATCAAACCCGGGTCCTCTGCATGAACGGTTGGCGCTCTTAACTGCTAGGCCATCTCTCCAGCCCAGAGCTTTATCTTTTAAGTCATCCAAAGATCCAATATGTTAAAGCTTTGGTCACCAGTGTATTTTTTATTAGGATGGAGAACAAAGTAGAAGGAAGTCAGGCTGTTGAAGGCAAGTCCTGGGAAGGGATGTTGGAATTCTAGCCCCTCTCCTTCTCTCTCGTTGTTTCTGGACCACTGAGGTGGGCAGCTCTTTCCCCCATGATGCCATGACTCATCACAGAACTCAAGACAACAAAGACAGCTGGCAGTGGATAAAAACCTCCAAGGACATGAGCCAAAACAAGCCTTTCATTCTTTAAATTGATTTTTCTCAGGTTTTTTTAAATCACAGAGATGAAAATCTAACAGACCCCTCATGATTAGCTAATATAAAATAAAACTTTATAGTGGCATGACTGTCCTAGGGGTAATCAACCACTCCCTGACTGGATTAGAGGCCTGTTCCATAGGAAAGAGCCCATGGATAGGTCCGAGGGGTGAACCTACTGCTTCTGTGGTCCAACTGCCTCCTAAATATTTGTGTTTATTCCCATAGATTAGTGATGCTTCTAGCATTGGACAGAGAAGCTTCTTTTTTTATAGTAAATGGCAGTTAATGCAGAGACTCATGGCTGGTTAAGGTATTGAGAAAAAATACCTAAATAGGACATCTATATAACCCCTTCTAGGGCTCAGGGACATGACAGAAGAAGGGGTGGAAAGAAAGTGAGAGCCTGATGATGGTGAGGAGGGCTGTGAAATGCCGTATTTGGCCACCACATGGTTGTTGCATTCATTCACCAGTGGATAGCTCCACACACATGCCCATGTGGGTGGCCTTGGTTCAACTGATAGCCAGGCAACAGAGGGTGCTTATATTTGGAATTAGAAATGAGTGTGCCCAATACTACCCCTGTAGCTTCCTTTACAGGAGAAGTAAGCAGACTTGGAAGTGATGTTTCTCCAGCTTACATAGTTAAGAGAGCATTAGGTATCTTAAAATTCATTATGAATGTCTCTACCTCATCCAATTTAAGGGAAAATGACCCATTAAGTACCTGATACTTCCAAGGAGTATTGATAAGTAGTGGGAGAGGATTGGATAAAGGAGAGAATGTAACAGAAAACAAGAATTAATGATAGTAACAATCTAGAGCTAGAATCAGAGTTAGTGGAGAAATAATCCTAGCCCAGGGGTAGTGACCAAAGAGGTATGGTCTCAAGATCCAACCTCACAAAGGACACTAGACAGTCCTTTGTTCTCAGTCCTTTGCTTCTAGATCCCTGGGTCACTGAAGGGAGCCAAGCCACTTGCCTACAATGGAGCACCAAACTCCTGCTAGGCTTAGGGATAATTCCTGTCTCTAGTGATGCCAGTGGTTGGCAGCATCCCCTCTGCCACTCCAGATGTTTTCTTCCATTTTCCATATCTACTGGAAGGGTCCATGGCAATCTCTAATTGAGGGGCCATGGAACACATTGGAGGCCTTTTAGTGAGGGAAAGAAGAAGTCAGAACCAGTTAGATATTTCTTTTCACCCACTGTGCTTCAATGCAAAGCAGATTTATTAGCATTGTTTTAAGAGAACATGAATAAAATGAGTTTAATTCTTACTGGGAACACTTGTGAAGAGCATGAGCAGAGGCCTCAAAATGGAAGTTTTATGCCATAGTAATAAAATTGTAAAACCCACAGCTAGATATAGTGGTACTAACCTATAATCTTGGCACTCAGGAGCCTGAGACAGGAGGACTCAGAGTTCAAGGCCAGCCTCAGCTAGCAGTGAGACCTTGTCACAAACAAACAAACAAACAGATGATAACTATGTGTGGTGGAAGTTCATATAGCATAGAGAGAGGAGAGTGTGACTGATGAGGCTGAACATTTGAAGGTCCTGAATTTCATTCTTAGTCAATTGGGCTTTATTTGATGAAAACAAAATTAAATTGTACTGTATGCTTTGGTAGCAAATGAACTAAACATGAGAATAGAAACATCTATTACATTTCAGAGTATACTGTAATAACAAACACCCTGCATTCCTTGAGTAATCAAATCACTAACACTGTCACATAAAGTGAATATCATTACCCTTGTTTTACAGATGAAGAATAGAATAACATAGGGGTTATAGGCATACATGTGGTCACTCTGAAAATTCTGCTCAACACCTTACTTGCTCTGTTATGGGACATTACCTTTTTTGTTGTAGTAAGGATCATAAGCTTCTGAGTGAGGGAGATATTTGAACTGTAGTTTTTTGTTTTGTTTTTGAGACAGAGTTTCCCTATAGTCGAGGCTGGCCTGGAAACTTCTATGAAGATCAGGGTGGCTTCCATCTCACAGAGATCTCTCTGTCTCTTCCTCCCCAGTACCGGGGGTAAAGGCTGAGTGCCACCACACTTGGCTCAGCTGCAATTTTAAAGGGACTCTGGTAGTGACATAAAGGACAGGTTATGGAGAAGAAAGATTAAAGGCAGGGACTGTAGGAAGACAAGGATTGGCAAAAAGCCAGCGTGCATGGCTCTGTTAACATGGGGAGGAGATAAATGTAAGTTATCATGGAGTAAGGCTGATGGAGACTTAGAAAATGATTGGACATGTGGGTTAAGGAGAAACTTGAGCTGACAGCAGTTTCTAAATGACGGAACTGGTAAGCAAGGCTACAGGACAAAGGTACGGGCAGACTGGACTGTCCATGTGGAGATGAGCCAGAGACAAAGGTACGGGCAGACTGGACTGTCCATGTGGAGATGAGCCAGAGACAAAGGTACGGGCAGACTGTCCATGTGGAGATGAGCCAGAGACAAAGGTACGGGCAGACTGTCCATGTGGAGATGAGCCAGAGACATTCAAAATGGTGCTATGAGCAGCCATACTATTCCCCTATAGAAAAGGAAAAGCAGTATTTCCTTTGGCAAATTTAACAAATAAGTATTTAAGACACAAAGATTAAATGGTACCAGGAATCCCAGCACTTGGGAGGCAAAGACAGACGAATCACTGTAAATTCAAGGCCAGTCTGGTATGTGTAGTGACCCTGTCTCAAAACAAATATCACTAGAAACAGAAGAAAAAATATGTCCAGAAGTCATATATCTATATATATTTATATCTATATACATACATACATATATGTGACATCAGTTCAATTTAAATTTCAGATAAAAATAAATAATTGTAAAAAAAATAAATAAAATAAAATAAATAAATAATTGTTCAAATTAGGTCTCATGCAACCTTTGAGATACACTAAAATAAGAGTGTTTTTACAAAGATCTGAAAAGACCATTTCATTGAGGACCTAATATTTACCCAATGCTACTTCCTGAAATGTCTTTTATGGAACATTTCTCTATGAAAAGCTGATAAATTTTCATTGCCGTGACAAATAACCAAGAGAACCAATTTGAAAGAGAAAGGAAGAGAAAGGGTTTATTTCAGCTTCTAGTTTCAGAAGTTTATGGTTGGCTGACTCCATTGCTTTGCTCAAGGCAAGGCACAAGGTCTGGATGGCAGGAGTGTGGTAGAGGAGGCTGTCTACTTCATGGTGGTCAGGGAAGAAAAAGAGAGAGGAAGGGAGGGAGAAAGAGGAAGAGAGAGGCAGAGAGACAGAAGGAGAGTGAGCATGCTTGTGCAAGTAAGCTTCCTTTTGCATCCATTCTAGCACGGCCCTCAGCCTACTGGACAGTAATACGGACATTCAGGACTGGTCCTTCCCCCGTAGCTACTGTACCATATGTCGATAATCTCTGGAACACTCTCATGGACACTCCCAGAGTGTGCTGTACTGTACTCCTAGCATCTCTTAATTCAGTTAAGTTGATAATTGGGATTAACCACCACAAGTATTAAATGAGCAAAAAAATTATACTGTGGACTGAAAAGACAAGGAAATGCTAGAAAAAGAAAAGTGGGTATTTCTTTCTTTCTGGACATCTATCAGCTCCTAAGGAAGAGCTTCCTAAATTTTACTGACTATGTTTCCTTAACCCCTTGTACATATTGTGGGAAAGATGGTGGCTAAACTTTTTATCTTCCCCAAGTGTAGGTGATATGATACGGTCAACAAAGCATAAGATACAGATTTGGAAAGTAAATTTAAGTCCACCTGTCATTGGCTGTTTGAAACTAAGCAATTTTCCAAACTTCATTGGCTTCTATTTCATCCTCCAGGGCTAACATACAAATCCTGGGATTCTTCCGAGACAGTACAGGTGGAGCAATGTGTACTCGGTAAAGCATAATTCATATCTCACTTTTTAAATGTCACCTTGAATTAGTTATTTTTCTCATTGCTATGACCAAATAACCAACAAGAAAACACATTAAGGGAGAAAGGGTTTGTGTTGGCTTACAGTTCAAGGGGATGCAACAAATCATAGCAGAGAAGGAATGGCAGCTGGAGCACAAAGCAGCCACTTACAAGGGATCTGTAATCAAAAAGGAGAGACCAGGGTCCATAAAGATGGCTCAGTAGTTAATAGTGGGTATGCTCTTGTAAGGGACCTGATTTTTGTTCCCAGAAGCCATGTAGGGCAGCTGGCAACTGCCTGAAACTCCACTTCCAGGGGATCTCATGCCTTCCTCTGGGCTCTGCAGCCACCCACACTCATGCATGGATAAACACACACACATACACACACACACACACACACACACACACACAGAGGATTAAAAAGAAATCTCTTATGCCAGGCATGGTGGTGCACACCTTTAATCCTAGCACTGGGGAGGCAGAGGCAGGCGGATCTTTGTGAGTTCAAGGCCAGCCTGGTCTACAGAGCGAGTTCCAGGACAGCTGAGGCTACAAGGGAAACCCTGTCTCGAAAAAGACCAAAAAAAAATCTCTTTTTAAAGGAAAGATAGAGGCCACATAGGAAGTGGGGGCAGGCTGAGAACCCTCCGACTTATCCCCAGTGACCCAGGCCCTTCACTATTATTGCTCCACTTCAGGACCCACCCCTAGTTGGGTAACAAGTATTCAAACACTTGAGCCTATGTGGAACATTCCAATTCAAACAATAACAGGTCTATATTCTTGTTCCTTGATTATTATTCATCCTCTCAAATCCCAGCTGACTTTGGATTCAACCTTGGCTGTTTAGAATAAACTCACTCAGTCCTCACTACCTCATGAACTTAAGTGAGAGTGTGCACACAGGAGCACAGGAGTGCAAAATTCACTAGCACTTTGGAGTTTTGCAGTTCATGTTTATGGTGCTCCCCGAAACTGTGCAGCCTATGTTGGAGGCCCAGTTGACTCTAAGAGCATTATAAAAAGAGGGGGAATAAAAATGAAAGATTAGAACCAAGGAGGCATGTCTCTCTTTTTTTCATTTTTTTATTTTCTTAAGGGATTCACAATATAAGAGCACAGTTGTTTTCAGATCACATTAATGTTCCTCAGTTTGCCATACAATTAGGTAATTGGTGCTAGCATTCACAGATGAGCGACACCATTTGTCATTTGTTTTTCTGGGACTGTGTTACTTCACTCAGCATGATATCTTCTTGCTCCATCCATTTACCTGCAAAGTTCATGATGTCATCTTTCTTTACCACTGCATAGAGCTCCATTGTGTAGATGTACCGCATTTTCTCTATCCACTCATCAGTTGAGGGGTACTTGGGTTGGTTCCAGCTCACAATAGTGAAGAGAGCTGTAATTAACAGCTATGCATGTATCTCTGTGATAAGATGAGCCTTGTGGGTATATACCCAAGAGTGGTATGACTGGGTCTGGTGGTAAGCTCATTTCAAGTTTTCCAAGGGTTCTCCACATTGCTTTCCATAGTGGCTGTACAAGTTTACATTCCCTCCAGCAGGGGATGAGTGTTCCCCTTTCCCCACAACCTCTCCAGCACTTGGTATCATTTGTTTTCTTGATCCTAGCCAGTCTTATCAGAGTGAGATGATATCTTAAAGTGGTTTTAATTTGCATTTCTTTAATTATTAGTGATGTTGAACACTTTTTAAGGTGTTTCTCAGCCATCTAGGAGGCATTTCTCAACTGGGGTGCTGGTAGAACACCTTCTCTGACATGCCCAGGCTTTGAGCTTCGCATTCTCAGCCTGATTCCATCTAACTAACAGCATAAATCCTCAACAGTGCTTCAGAGCTCTGAGTACTGGCAGACTGTACTTGGAGAGCTTCCATTTCATAGTGGTGACTGGAAGTTACTATCTGATACGGACTTCTGTAAACAAATGGAACTAGTCATAAAGATTGTCAGGGTTGGTAGGTTGGTGGGTTTGTTTATTTGCTTGTTTGTGTGTTTGTTTGTTTTTAGAAAGAGTGAACCCTTCTATTTTAGTTTTGTTGAGGCCAAGATAATGTCCCAAGGAATCACAGAGAGAAGCTTCTTGGCCTTGAGGGAAGAGTTAGAGCAATTCATAGGTTTATACATTATTTATCTTTTCTGTGTTTTATGTCATTAATTAACACAAAATCAGAAAGGAGACAGACAAACACTGATCCCCAAGTACTTTTCCAAGGAGAGGCATGTGGCTTTCAAGATTCTTCAGATTCTAAGGTAAATAACTGGGTGCTTGTTCAAACTTTTCACAATATTGCCTTCCCATCCTTTAGTCCTGACTCCCAGATCTTTCTGAGCATGGCTGCATAGTCTGTGGAACAGTTCCTAATCATGACAGTCCAAGAAGTCTTCTTCTGAATGCTATTAGTGACCCTCCAGACAAGTGCATGATTTAACCCTGCCGGCTAAACGCATAACTGAAATTGTGTAGAACAAATGAAGACAGTATGTGCTACAAGCCGATATTCATGTGAACTTTAACATCTCAGTGATGTATGGCTGCTGAGCATGAAACCAAGAGAAAAGAATTTATCTTCTCTTTTCAAAGTCTCATACTCTTAAAGGCATTATCTCACCCAATTTGTTAATGATAAGAGCTCATAACTAA
Source organism: Rhizomys pruinosus (assembly GCA_009823505.1). Taxonomy (NCBI): domain Eukaryota; kingdom Metazoa; phylum Chordata; class Mammalia; order Rodentia; family Spalacidae; genus Rhizomys; species Rhizomys pruinosus. Next base: position 2,244,133 of record VZQC01010960.1, on the reverse strand, counting down.
GAACTTGCAGAAGGATGACAGAGTGAAAGATTCTTAATGTATTTTGCCAAAGGGAAATTTACCATCTGCCTGTCTTCATGAATCACATATGCTGAGGATAATATTTTAGAAGACACTGACAACAAGATGCTGTAATTTGTAAATGGAAATTACTGATGCTGCCCTTTTTCAAGCAATCTGTGGAATAAATCAGCACAGCGGTCTATAGGATTACAAGTCAAAGACTTGAAATAGGAGAATAATAAACTGTATTATTGGCCTTTTGTAATTGTAAACAAGATGCCAAATCTTTAAAATGTAATTACTTTTCTTTGATTCAAATTTCACTGTTCCCATATGTACCTTTTCAATGTGCCCCCAAGTCACAAAAATAGATGATTCAGATTTATCTGAACATGACAATAGAGTCTTATTTGTAAACACTGTCAGACGCACAGTTAACAATCACAGAACGATGTCATTGGTCATCATGATTCTTGGAGGTATTGCTCACAGCACAGAGCAGGAGGCTGTCCTCAGCAGGAGACCTCACACTCAGTGTGTGCTAAAATCAAGAGCCATGGTGTTAACTCTTAGATTTAGCAGACTATAACTTGAAATTGTAGAAATTCAGTTATGAATTTGTGAATAAGCATTTTCCTCTAATAATGATCTTATAACGTCCTTGCTTTAGCATATCCGTATCATAAATTTAGAATGTAAAATACTATTAATCAAAATGAGGAAGTGGTATCTTTTCAAATGTTTGTTGTAGAAGGAGTAATAAAGAAAAGGAAGAAGAGTGTGCAGACAGTGCTGTATTTTATGTCATAACTTGGATGATTTAAGCTGCCTAAGCTCTGAAACCAAATTAAAATGGTTTCTTATTCTCTTACTGTGTCAGTAGTGCTACAGATACTGCCACATTTTTTGTTAGGTTTTTAAAAAGTCTTTGCTTTAGTCAGCTCTTCTTTACTATATCAAATCCCTGAGATAATCAACCATATAAAGAGAAAAGTTTTTATTTTATTTTTTGAGGGATTCTGGGTATTGAACTTAGGGCCTTTCACCTATTAAATGAGCACTCCACTCATGAGCCACATCTCTAGCCCAGGGCTTACTATGGCTCCTCATTTTGGGTCATGATCTGCTGGCCTGTTTGTTTGTGCCTATACTGAGGCAGTGCATCATGACAGATATACATGGTAGAGCAAGCTGCTTACCTCATGGATAGGAAGCAAGAGAAAGAGGATAGGGAAGAGGATGGAAGTGAGCTAGCCCTGCAAAGCCATGCCCCTTGTGATAGGAAGATCTTTCACTTGGTACCTTCTCATGAATTTTCTTTCTTTATTTCTTTCATTTCCTTTCTTTTTTTTTTTTTTTTGGTCTTTTTGAGACAGGGTCTCCCTGTAGTCCCAGCTGTCCTGGAACTCACTCTGTAGACCAGGCTGGCCTTGAACTCACAAAGATCCGCCTGCCTCTGCCTCCCAAGTGCTAGGATTATAGGTGTGCACCACCACACCCCCGCTTTTTTTTTTTTTCTCATGAATTTTCTATCCCCTCCAAGAATTCCAAGCTGCAGACTAATCAATCCTTCCACATATGTAGATCTTTGGGGGGCAGTGTAGATCTAAATGAGTAACTGTGAAGACAGTTTTTATTTATTTTTATTTTTAATTAATTAATTAATTAATTAAGTGTATGAATGTACTGTCTGCAGGTAGGTTTGTGCACCTGTGTCGTGAAATCCCGCAGAGGTCAGAAGAGGGTGTCGGATTCCCCTGGAACTGGAGTTCTCCTGGAATTGGAGTTACAGATGGCTCTCAGCCACCATGTGGGTGCTGGGGATTGAACCCAGGTCCTCTGCAAGAGCAGTCGGTGCTCTTAACTTCTAGGCCCTCTCTCCAGCCCCTCAAGACAGTTTTTAAAGGCAGGTAAATATACTGCATAGAAGGCAAGTTTGGAGGCCCACAGTCTCATTCTCCACAATAAAAAGAACATTTTCCCCTGTAAACTAAATCAGAGGAAAGATATTGCAAAGGAAAATATATATCCTGGCAGTATTTATTCATGTTTCTTTAGTAAGTATGAATTTTAGAAAGTAGTGATATATTAGTTATGTTGATCTCAGATCTGATAGATACGTTTCACAGCTTCATAATTATCAGTGTACAATGTGGTAGACCATATGATGCACATACACCAATACACTGTATATAATTACCATTTCTGTATAAAGTTATCCATTTGCCTGTTAAGTAGAATTATGTGTATGTGTGTGTGGGGGAAAAATTTAAATTTAATTAAAAAATAAAGAAAAAATTAATTTTTTTATTGATGCTTTGTGTATTTCATACATCATTTTCCAATTCAGTTCAGGCATATTTCCCTTTCCCTTCCCCCCACCCGACCCTACCCCATCCCAGATCATGCATTCTGCCATAACTGGCCTGCATCTTTCTCTCAGATGCTGTCTTTTCTCCATTGTGGCTTCTTGGCCCCCTTGTCAAATATAAGATGGCTGAAATTGTATGTGCTCAGATTTGGATCTTCGGTTTTGTTCCATTGGTCAACAGGTCTGTTTTTGTATTGAAGTCCCCCTAGTATTAGTGTGCTGGTGTTAATTGTGCCTTGAATTCCTGAAGAATTGTCTTTATAAAGTTTGGTGCACAGTGTTTGGGCATATATATTCATGATTGAGATATTCATGTCGATTGTCCTTTAATAAAGATGTAATGGCCCTCTTTGTCTCTTTTGATTTCTTTTGCTTTGAAGTCTATTTTGTTTGATATTAATAACCACAACCCACTTTCTTTTTGGTACCATTTTTTGCTTGGAATACTTTTTCCATCCCTTCACCTTAAGTTTGTGCCTATCCTTGTGAATTGAGATGGTTTCTTGTAGACAGCATATAGATGGGTTTTGTTTCCTAATCTATTCTCCCAGTCTATGCCTTTTGATTGGGGAGTTTAGTCCATTAATATTTAAGGTTATTAATTGAAAGATGGATGTGCTTCCTTTCCTTTTTATCCATTTTGGCTTTTAGCCTCTGATTTTGCTCCTATGGTTATGTTTTTATTAGTTTCTTTTCCTAGGTGTTTGAGGATTGTTGCTCCTCTCTTCTGCCTTGAATTGCTTCAAGTATTTTTGAAGAGTTTGTTTTCCAGACATGTATTCCATCATTATTTATGTCATGGGAAGATTTTCTCTCTCCTTCAACTATAGTCGACATTTTTGCTGGGTAAAATATTCTGGGTTGGCATCCGTGTCCCTTAACGTTGGAATGCTTTGCTCCATGTTCTTCTTGCTTTCATGGTTTGAGACAAGAAGTCAGTGTTAATTCTGATGGGTTTCCCTTGTATTGTGACTTGTTTTCTTTTGTAGCCCTCAGAATTTTGTCTTTGTTTGGGCTCTAGCTTTTAACTATTAATATGGGTGGGAGTTTCTTTTCTGATCTTGTCTTTTGGGGTCTATGTGCTTCTTGTTTTGTATGGGTTTTGCTATTTTTAGTTTGGGGAAATTTCATCATTATCTGTTGAAGATCTGATCAATACTATTCTCTTGAGATTCTTCCTTCCTCTATTCCTATGATGCAGAGGTTTTGATCTTTTCATAGTGTCCCGATTTCCTGGTTTTTCCACTTTTTTGTATTTTAAATTTTTCATAATCTTTTTTGAGCTTTTTAATTGCTTCTGTGTTATCGTTCCAGATCTGATATTCTTTGTTCTGCTTCCTCCATTCTACTTCTGAGGCTTTTTCCTTTCCTTCTTCTGATGGAGAGTATTCTAATTCCTTTTTTGTTTCATCCTGTGTTCTTTAGTATTTCCATTCTTTGAGCTTCTCAATCTCTTCTTTGGCTTCTCACTGCTTTCTTGGTGCTCCTTACTTCATTATTGTTCCTTTTTCAGTTTTTCTTCATTTCAGAAGTTTGTTTTTTTTTTTCCCTCTAGTTCTTTCTGGAGCTTATCAGTCTGTTCCTTTAGTTCTTTCCGATGTTGTCATGTATCCCTCTAGGTCCTTTTTTGGTTTTTTCATTCTCTCTCTTTGTTCTCTGAATTCTTCTTTATTTTCTTTTAATTTCTTTGCATAGGTCTGCAATTATTCCTCTAAGATCGTCTTCCTTGGGTCTCCTCAAGGGGGTTCCCATTTAGCTATCTCCTACAGGTTTGGTAGAGGCTGTGCAGGATTATCCTGTGCCTTTCCCATGTTGTCCCTTCGTCGCATCCCTGGCATGTGGGCTTCCCTTTTGTGGTTCAGATCACGAATACCTTTTCACTATGTTAGCGAATGGTTTTGCTTTCCTCTTTCAGGTGCTTTTTTTTCCCCTTTCCTCCTCCTTGTTTATGTAGTATTGACTTGTCTAGGTTTCAGGCTTTCCATTTTGTTTATATATTGGATATTGAGAAGCCAAAGCACTCTTCTCTTCTTGTTCTGAAGTTTCTCCAAAAAAAGTCCCCTTGGATTCTCATCAATTTCTGGCGGGGTGGCGGGGGGGTATATGCCTGATCTAGCCCATGACCCCT
>VZQC01010960.1:2074047-2231164 GCA_009823505.1 Rhizomys pruinosus | reverse complement strand
GACCCGGTACCTGCCTGAGTAGGTACCTGCTGACTTCCGGCCAGCCCCACAAAGGTGCAGAGACACCGACCCAAACCCGCCGACCCTCTGGTCCCGGCTCCAAAGGCAAAGGTCGAGGTAGACTTTCAAGGTTCAACAAAATATATTCTTGTTTAACTTCTTTTCTTTCTCCCATAATTTTTGTCTTGTAGGAAGAAAGATAATAATACTTAAATTCAGAATTGACTCATCATGAGTTTCAAGCTGTTAGAGATTCCAAAAGGTACAAAAATATCTGTTAAGAGTTTTTTTTCCTCCTTTGAAACTTAAGAAGTATTAATATATAGATATTTTAGAAATTTTCAGAAAAATTACAACAACCAAAGCCAATTTTGTTAATTAAACTTCATTAGAAGAAAGACTACAGCTCTCGATTTTTGTCTGAGACATTAATTTAATAAAGATTTTTATCAAGAGAAAGGTCACCCACATTGAGAAAGAAGTTATATGGTCACTGTGTACAGGTCATGTGATCTTCTGTGTAGGAAATCCCAGAGACTCACCAAAAGTATTAGAGCCAATGCATGAATTCAGCCAAGTCACAGGATACAAAGTCAGCATCCAAAAATCTGGAACATACATCAGCAATATGACAATATCAAATTATCTAAGATAGAAGTCCAGAAAGCATAGGTCATTTACAATAGTTAAAAAAAAAAAAACAGCCAAGATGTAAAACTGTAGAACTCAATTTAAGCAAGGAAATGAAAGATCTTTACAATGAAAATGATAAAACACTGATAAAATATATTGAAGTGGACACACACACACTCACACTCTCACAGATAGCCTATATTTATGGATGGAATGAATCAGTATTACTTAAATGACCAGGCTATTAAGAGTGATCTTTAGATTCTTTGAAATCTTCACCAAACACCAATGGTATTCATCATAGAAATAGAAAAAAAAATACTAACATTTGTATAGAACCACAACAAACCAACAAAAAACCTCCAAATAGCTAAGGCCATCTTGAGCAAAAAGAATAAAGCAGGAGCTTGAAAACACTCCACCAAGCCGTATGATCAAAATAACATGGTAGCCATGTGTGGTAGAGGCCATCAGGGGCTAAATAGTGAATTCCAGCCCAGTCTGAGACTCTGTCTCAAAAAGCAAAAACAACAAACACAGCAACAATGCCTATCATGGGATAGGCAGCAAACTATACATAGAGACTTACGGAAAAGAATAAAGACCTTAGGAGAAAACCCATGTTCAACCAGCCAAGAAATTAACTCAAGCCAGGCATAATAATGTGTGCCTGTAACTGCAGCACTTGGGAGGCAGGAGTATCATGAGTTCCAATTTGGACTGGACTATACAGCAAGACCCTATCTCGAAGGAAGGAAGGAAGGAAGGAAGGAAGGAAGGAAGGAAGGAAGGAAGGAAGGAAGGAAGGCTGGAAGGAAGGAAGTCTCAAAACAGATTAAAGGAGCTGGGAGATAGCTCAGCAGTTAAGAGCACTTAACTTCTCTTAATTCCTCTTGCAAGGGTCCCAGGTTCAATTCTCAGCATCCACATGATGGCTAACAATCGTCCATAACTCCAGTTCTAGGGGAATCCAATGCCATTTTCTGATCTCCATGGGTACTATGTGACATATGTATACTTACATACATGCAGGCAATATACTCATACATAAAATAAAGATAACAAAAAATGAAAGACTTAAGATATGAAACTGTGAACTGCTAGAAGAAAACATAGGTAAGACACACAAAGATATTAGGTAGGAAATGATCATTTTGAATATGACCCCTAAAGCACAGGGAACAAAAGCAAAATGAATGGAAATTATATCAATTTTCAAAGTTTTGGCATATCAAAGAGACAACAGAGGGTACAGACAATGTACAGAATGGGACAAGATATTTGTAAACTGCAATTGACAAGGGTCTAATATCCAAAATATGTAATACATATAATAAAATACATATACAAATCAAAAAGATCAGTAGCACAAAAACAAATAACCTGATTAAAAATTGGGCAATAACCAGGTGTGGGGTGTGCCTACAGTTCCACCCACGGGAGGCTGAAGCAGGAGGGTTGCTTGGCCCAGGAGTTCAAGACCAGCCTATTCAACATAGTATTACCCCATCTCAAAATAAAGCAACACAAAACAAGGTAAGGTTTAAATAGACAGTTCTCAGAAAAAGACACACAAATGGCTAAATGGCACATGGAAAAATGGGGCCACTGATGAGTCATAAGAGAAACATAGGCCAAAACCAATGACACATGGCTTCACCCAGTAGCAATGACTGCTGTTATTGTCTAAATATATGATGTGCTGGCAAAGATGTGGAGAAAAGGGAGCTGTATCGAGGACGTATAAGCTAAGTAAAGTGATTCCCCTAGATCTGCACAAGTGGCATGTCCTCGAGTCAAGTTCTTTTTGCTCACAGTGACTTTGGCTTTTCAGGGTTGGTTATTTGTTGTTGTTCTATACAAATTTTAAAGATTTTTTTCTAGACCTGTGAAGAATGTCATGTGTTAAAGGCTATATACAGATACATGGGTTCATCTGCTGTTAGGGATATAAAGAGCAGCTTTTAAAAGGACCTACTGGGGCTGGAGAAATGGCTCCGTGGTTAAGAGCGCCGACTGCTCTTGCAAAGGACTCGGGTTCGATTCCCAGCACCCACATGGTGGCTAAGAACTGTCTTTAACTCCAGTTCCAGGGGAATTCGATGCCCTCTTCTGACCTCTGTGGCATTGCATGACATGGGTCCACCAACCTACATGCAGACAGTACACTCATACACATAAAAAATAATATTCAAAAGGACCTACTATTTCATGATAAGTAGAGCTATGATTCTGACCTTAGAAGGTATAACAGCTGGTTTTATTCTCTCTCTCTCTCTCTCTCTCTCTCTCTCTCTCTCTCTCTCTCTCTCCCTCTCTCTCTCTCTCTTCATGTCACAGTTCACACATAGAGGTCAGAGGACAACTTATGAGAGTCACTTCTTTCTTTCCACCATGTGGGTTCTGGGGATCAAACTCAGGTCATCAGGCTTGGTGCCTTTTCCGGCTGAGCTATCTCACCTGCCTGACTTGATTTATTTTAATCTTGAAAAATATGTTGTCTGTTTTAGGGCTGAAAGACTGAATTCTTATTTGAGTCCATGTAATCATAAATTGTATTTTTTTTTTTTTTTTTTTTTTTTTTTTTAGTCTTTTTCGAGACAGGGTCTCCCTGTAGCCCCAGCTGTCCTGGAACTCACTCTGTATACCAGACTGGCCTTGAATTCACAAAGATCCACCTGCCTCTGCCTCCCAAGTGCTAGGATTAAAGGCATGCACCACCACGCCCAACTCATAAATTGTATTTTATACAACACCATATAACACACTATTTAAAATAAAGAAGCATGAAGTAATATTTTGATGAAGCCATAAGAAAACTTGAAGGAAAATTAAGTGGGTATTTGAGTACTTCTATGATCTCAAGGATGGAAAAGTCTCTATTTCTTTGTATATGGAAACATAGGATCTTTGGACTCTTGCATATCAAAAAGGCACCATTAATAAACTTAAAGGTAAGCAGCTAATAAGATGGATATTAAATCACATATAAAATCATGCTTTCAGAGCAATAAAAGAAATAACTAGTATAGAACAGACAATAACACACAAGAATGAAACGTAAATGACAAAGAGAAAACTTTAATGTAATAAACAATAATTAATAAAATGTAAATGAATGCACTCCCAATTTATTATTTTTCTCTTATTACACTGGCAAATTTTTGTGTTTCTTTTCATTGTGTTTGTTTTTGGTTTTAAGACAAATTTGCACCATGTAGCCTGAGCTAGTCTTAAATTCATGATCTTCCTACCCCAGCCTCCCAAATGTTGGTATTACAGACACATGCTCGGCTTTAATCTTTTTTTGTTTTGGTATATGACTGTTTTGTCTATATGTATGAAAGTGCGTCATGTGTGTGCAGTGCCAGAAAAGGGCATCAGATGCCCCTGGAACTGGAGTTACAAAAGGTTGTTAGGCACCATGTGATTCTGGGAAATGAACCCAGGTCTTCTGTAATAGCAGTCAGTGCTCATAACCACTGAAATATTTCTCCAGCCCCTAAACTTTATTTTTAGTGAAACTATACCTACTGTTGGTGAATGTGAAGATAAAGAGGTTGTTTCTTTTTCTGTGGTAGTAATGATAATTGGTGAAAAAAGTCTTGGAAGAACAACTTGGCAATATATGACAAATGTGTATTATATCAAGCGACTTGATCAGAGATTTCTGTTAATAATTCAGTTGGAGAAAATGATCATTAATACACATGCAAATTTGTATGTAATGAGATCATTAACATTTCTTGCTTTGTCATGCTTGAACATGTCCTGCTTGAGCACCATCAAGTAGATGTGGTTTAATTGTGTAATTGTGTCCCCCCAAGGGTCTACTGTAATTGAGGAATTGGTTCCCAGAGTGGCACTATTGGGAGGTATGGGAAGCCTTGTGAGGTGGAACCTGATGGGGGGCTTTTAGGCCATTGTGGATGTGCCCCACAAGCAACTGTGGGACCTAGCCACTCTCAGTCTTAGAAGCTCTCCCACAAGTATGTGCCTCTCTCATGCTCTTGCTACCCAGGAGGGCTTCACCAAAACTGAAGCTTTGCAGATGCTATGCTTTTGAACTTCAGAAACTGTGAGCTAAATTCAACCCCTCTCTTTCTTACCTTTCTGCTAGTATGGCCATATGTTTTTAATCAATTAATTCATTTTATTTATCATTTTCATTTTATTAGTATGAATGTTTGCCTGCATGTATGTAAGTGCCCCCATGTCATGCAATGGCTGTGGAGGTCTGAAGAGGGCATCTAATTCCCTTGCAACTGGAGTTATACTGTTGTTAGTTGCCATGTGGATGCTGGGAACCAAACCATGTGTATTTAGATACATATAATACAAACAGCAGTTCAGCCTCAGAGTTACTGCTTTTTGTAATCTTATGGCTTAAAAATAAAGAGAAGAGAAATTAAATTTTAAGGCATCTACAAAGTGGAAACCTTGAGATTTGGAACCAGCAAACTTGAAGAAGCTAGGTTAGCTCCTTAACCTCTCAGCCACTTACTTGTAAGGCAACCTGAGTAACATTAATGTTATATTTCTCTTTATCTAAAAGCAACTGTGCCTTAACAGGCTCTAGAATTTAACCTACCACTTATTTTCAGACTTTATAATTTTGGTATATTGGTGGAGGGTATATATGCATATTTTAGAGTAATGTATAATTAAAAAGGAAAAGCAATGTGAATCCCTAAATATGATTTGGAAATAGCATACAGTTTATTTTCAGATGACATGATTATATGTATGGCATATACAAATGCATATGTTGAAACAACTACAGATTGGAGGAAACAACAACAACAAAAGAACTGGGACAAGGAACCGATTGAAGCAGTAAACTTCTTCCCCCACCCCAAAATAATCCTCTGCTTTGAAAAACCTTGAAAAGACTCAGAAGGGGATACAGGACATGTATGGAAGACTGCATGAACTCAGGAGGGGTAGGGGCACATGGTGGGGAAAATGAGTCTAGATTTGACTCAGAAGTGATGTAGGAAATGCACAAAACTTCAATAAAATATTAAAAAAATAAAGAGAAGAAAGAAAATGCACATATATTACATATATACATTACATATGTACATTACATATATAAATAGACATATACATTACATGTATATGTAGACATATATTACATATATACATTACATATATACATAGACATATATACAAAAAGACATATATACATAGACATATATACACTACATATATACATTACACACATACATATATACATTACATATACATTACATATATACATTACATATACATATTACATATATACATTACATATATACATTATATATACATTACATATACATATATATACATAACAGACATAAATTACATATACATTACATATGTATATTACATATATTCAGATATATCATGTGTATCCCCACATATGTACCATTGGACCATTTCTGGTCCTTTTCTCCATTTTGTTTGAGTTTGTGAGTCTTCCTCTAGAATTTCGTGTGTGTATGTATATGTGTGTGTACATGTGTGTGGTACTGGGGAACAAATCCAGGCCTTTGAACATCCTCAGAAAGTACTCTATCACTGAGCTCCATGCCTTACCCATTTCTTCTGGCTTTTCTTATGGGCAACATCAATTACTGGTGGATTCTCTTAGACTTTGTTTATCTGGAGGTGTCTTTATTTTACCGTCATAGTTTCACTTATGAGAATTCACAGTTGAAATCGGCATTCTGAGCATGCTACGAATCATTGTTGACTTGCATTGTGTCTGATGAGAAGCAGCTGTCAGTCGTATTGTCTGTGTTGTATCATGCTTTTCTTATTTCAATTTTTTCACTGTCTTGTAGCAGTATGACATTAATCTACTCTTTAAATCTCTGTTTTTTCTTTTGTCCTTCCTTCTTTCTTTCATTTTCCTTCTTTCTTTCCCTCCCTCCCTCCCTTCCTTCGTTCCTTCCTTCCTTCCTTCCTTCCTTCCTTCCTTTTCTTCCTCCCTCCCTCCTTCCCTCTCTCTTCTTTCTTTCTTTCTTTCTTTCTTTCTTTCTTTCTTTCTTTCTTTCTTTCTTTCTTTTTTTCTTTCTCTTATTTGTTGTGGTTCTTTGAGCTTCTAGGGTCTGTAAGTGAACATTTCATAGCAATTTGGGGCAGTCTCAGCTACCACATCTTCAAATATATTATCACACCCTTTCCTTCTTGTCTTTCTTGGACTCCTGAGATATAGATTTTGGACTATTTGATGTAGTTCTGTAGACTCCAGCATGGTTTTTGTTACTATTGCTTCAACTCTAAATTCCCTAATTCTTACTTTTACCCTCTCAAATCTGTTATCAAACTCATCTAGGGAATTTTTGTTTTCCTTATTGTAGTTTTCAACTCTTGAATTTCCTTTTTGTTCTTGTAATAGTTTGGATGTTAGATGTCACATAAAGGTCCATGTGTTTAAAGTTTTGGTGCCAAGGTGACTCTACTGAGATGTAGCAGGACCTTTTGGAGGCCTCACTTGAAAGGGCTATGGGCCACTGAAGGAATGTTCTTGAAGGGACTATGGGACAGTCATCTGCTCCAGCTCTTGCTTCCTGCATTGTGAGGTGAATTATTTGGTCTGCCTTGTGCTCTCACCAGTCCAAAGAAATGGGGCCTCCTGATCATGACTTGAAACCTCTGGAGCCATGAGCTAAAATAATTTTTCATTTTATACTTACTTGTCCCTGGTATTTTATTATAGTAATGTACATGTACATGTATATACTATATATGAGTGTAGTAATACATTTTATATAGATTTTCTTATTGAAATTTCCTATAAATTGGTTTATTGCTATTTTGTTTTCTCCAATTTTATGGACATAGTTCTAATAATTACATTGAAGTATTTATCTGATAATTCCAGAATCCAGGCCATTGAGTCCATTTCCGCTGACTGCTTTCCCCTCTCCCATAAACAGGCCACATTATAATGTTTCTTTTCATGCATAAAATTTTTGGTTGGAAAATGGACATTTTATAAAATTATAGCTCTCTGTACTTTATTTTCCTTGGAGGGGCATGGGTTACTTTCACTAACTCACAGAAAGTGTCTTTCATATAGTCCATCTCTATATGTCACTTTTTAGTTCTCTTTTTAAGCCTGACTTTTTAGAAGATATGACTATTTCTACAAGATTTGCCATTGGCCTGGTATACCTGCACTGAAACCCTTAAGCACATAGACTTCTTTTTGTGCTGACATGATGGCGAGTGGGCTGAGGACCAGCTTTTGAAAATTTCAGCCACTTCTCAGGTAGTTCTTGGCTTATACTTGCTGGTGTTCCTAAGTCTCTTCAAACATGGATGGTTTCCCAATTACTCTATAAAAGTAATTCAGGGGGGCTGGAGAGATGGCCTAGCGGTTAAGAGCACCAACCACTCTTACAGAGGACCTGGGTTCGATCCCCAGCACCCACATGGCGGCCAAGAACCATCTGAAACTCCAATTCCAGGAGAACTCCAGTTCCAGGGGAATCCGACACCCTTTTCTGACCTCCGCGGCATTGCGTGACACGGGTGCACAGACTTGCATGCAGACAGTACATTCATACACATACAGAAATAAATAAAATAAAATAAATATTAAAAAAATAAAAGTAATTCAGGCATTATTTCATAATATCTTTTATTGTTAGGATCAAACATTTGTTAAAAGAAGTTTATGCTTCCATTCATTTTACACATAATTTCTTAAAGCCTTCAGTGCCTCAGAATGTGACCTTTTTGGGAAAAAGGGTAGGTACAATTATAATTAGTTATATTGAGGTTATATTGGAGTAAGCTGTGTTACAGATACAACATGACCCGCATTCTAATAAGACAATGCTCATGTAAACAGAGACAAAGAACAAGGATGTCATGAGAAGATGATGGATTAGAAGGAAATTGTACAAACAATGGACCATTTGGGGTTATCCAGTTTGGGAATAACTTTTATTAATGGATGTAATCTATACTAATGACTTCTAATTAATTACAGAAAAACCCTGTTTTTAGGGCTGATGACTAGGGTATCCCCTTGGCAACTTCATTTTAGTACCCACTCAAAAAGATAATGAATGACTGTGGGTAGATTTGAGAATTAACACAACAAAGCACTGTAAGAAGCGTACCCACTCATCTCCATTGGACACAGTAGAGACTGAGAACAGACACATGACCTTGGATGAATGTGAACTAGGGATGAAAAGATGGTATGGTCTGTGGAAGGAAGCAGGCACCTCAGATTTGGGACATGGCAGGAGAAAGGAAAGCCTTTCATTGCCAGTATTTTTCCTGCCCAATCTTTCCAAACATGAATGTTGCACCAGCCAATGGGAGTATTTTTGGAGTGTTACTGTGTCTGTCCTGCAAGCCTTGGGGACCACATTAGCCAGACTTGTGCCCACTGACAAATAAGCCACATCAGACAACTGCTACCAGGCAAATGGCACCAAATCACAGCTGGGACCAAGGTAGTATCAGTTTCTGGCCCTTGGGGACTTTCAACTCTAGCTGGCTATGTGGGTAGGATTGCCCAGTCATTCTCTTTAAATAGTATGACTCTGAATTTTATGTACTTTGAATTTTCGGACTTTTCTTGTCAATTAATGTTTAGCAAAATTCCATCCGTTTACTAAAAGGTTTGGATAGTATTAGTCACATCATTAAATGAGTGCTTAGAAATATTGTGTGTGGAAAATTGAGATGGCAGATGAGAGAGAGAGCGAGAGAGAGAGAGAGAGAGAGAGAGAGAGAGAGAGAGGTGAAGCAGCCGCTACAGTGGCTTGTGTGCAGCCAATGATACCAGAGCCCAAAAGAAGAAAAAAAGAGGGAGGAGGAGGAGGAGGAGGAAGAGGAAGAGGAGGAGGGATGAACTCTTTGCCAACAGAGTGGATCCAGGAAATACAGGTGGCCATTGAGCTGTCCTCAGTGGGTCAGAGGCCTGCCTGAACCATGCAGGAGGCCAGCAAGTGAAGCTCCCAATTCTGTGACACAGAGCCAGTGCCCAAATTAGAAGACTTAAAACATGACTCCAGTAAGATGATGTCTTATCATGGTCCCCATGGCCATGAAGAAAGACATGAAAACAGCAGATTCCAAAAGAGCCAACTGGATCCTTGACCATGGAAAAGAAAACACTCCATCATGTCTATTTGAGGAAAAGCAAAGAGTGGTTTTCTCCAATATTGATTTTCCACCAGTAACTGTTGCCTCTGTTTGCTGCATAGAAGCCAAAATGCTCTTCCGTAAACATAAGTATATGGACAGAGCAATGCAGACAAGAAAATAGTAGGAACCAGTGTAATTGAAATTATGAGCTCTCTTGTGAGCAGGAGCTATGGACCCCTTCCATGAACCTAGAGCTGTGGTCCCCTTCCATGAGCAGGAACTGTGATCCCTTCTCATGAACCAGGGCTGTGATCACCTCCTATGAACCTGGAGCTGTGGTCCCCTCCTGTGAACCTGGAGCTGTGGTCTCCTCCTATGAACCTGGAGCTATGGTCCCCTCTGGTGAACCTGGAGCTGTGGTCTCCTCCTGTGGACCTGGAGCTGTGGTCCCCTCCTGTGAACTGGAGCTGTGGTCCCCTCCTGTGAACCTGGAGCTGTGGTCCCCTCCTGTGAACCTGGAGCTGTGGTCCCCTCCTGTGAACCTGGAGCTGTGGTCCCCTCCTGTGAACTGGAGCTGTGGTCCTCTCCTGTGATCCTTGAGCTGTGGTCCCCTCCTGTGATCCTTGAGCTGTGGTCCCCAACTGTGATCCTTGAGCTGTGGTACTCTCCTATGAACCTGGAGCTGGGTTCCCCTCCCATGAGCCTTGAGCTGTGGTCCCCAACTGTCAGCCACACTCTTCAGGTTGTGCCGATGGTGGAGCAGATTGGAGGATGGAGGACTTCCCTGTGTTGGGCAGCAGTTTTAGCCTTCTCTGAGTGGCTTCACTCCCACAGCCCTCTGCCCTGAGGTCCCAGGTTGTGCATGGCAGTGGCTTTACCTCTGTGCTGGGCTTATGCTTGGGGACAGGGGAGGTTGCTGGTTTTTGCAGATTCTAGTCTTGGGAGAACTGATTCTCTAGAATGGACTTACTACCTCCCTTGATGGTCAGCTATGGTCTTGACTCCACACGAGGTCCTGGGTACCCAGGCCTTGATGTTGGACCTTTCTCATTCCCAGGCACCAAGATGTCTTCCATCGCTTTTCTATCACTCTTCTACACCCCAGTGTACCTGCACCTGTGCCCTATGGGACTGAAGTTCTAGAAATAAAAATCACAGTCTGGGGAGTTAAAAAGAAAAGAAAAAAAAATAGAAGAAACAGGCTGAGCACAGGTCAGAGGAGCATAGTAGTGAGTAGTGTTCTTCCATGGTCCATGCTGTCATTCTTGCTCCCAGGTTTCAGCCCTGGCTTCTCTCAATGATGAAACTGTCATCAGGACATGTAAACCAAATATGCTTCCCCCAAGATACAGTCAAAATACAAAATGGTACATTTTGTTTGCTTGTTTTGGGACATGGTCTCACTCTACAGCCCTGGCTGCACTAGAAATCACTTTGTAGTTCAAGCTGGCCTCCAACTCAAAGAAATCAACTTGCCTCTCAGATGTTGAGATTAAGGGTATATGCTGTGACAAAAAAGAAACAATCTTGTGTAAGTCATTTAGCAGATAACCCTCCTATTTGTCAACAGAAAGCAATTATACATCTTAGGGATATGAAAACCTGCATGTATACAGTTCTCGTGAAATATCTGAAATATCAACAATTTGGGCAGAGCTTCCCTCTGCCGTCTTGATGCTGTGCACTGAGATGGAGCACCTTTCTGGGTGCTTGAGAACAACACAGGTCTGTGCTTAAAGGGGTAAGTCTGACTTGGAATTTTATTCTTTTTTTTTTTTTTTTTTTTTTTTTTTTTTTTTTTTTACAGTATTAATAGTTATGGCATTCATGGACTGTATATACAAAAGATGCATATGTTAAACAACTACAATGGAGGAAACAACTACAATCAAAAGAACTGGGACAAGGAACCGATGAAGCATGAAACTTCTCCCCCACCCCACAAGTAAGTCCTCTGTGAAAAACGGAAACACGTCAGAAGGGTACAGGACAGGGAGGACAGACTGTCCGAGAAGCGCAGGAGGGTAGGGCACAGGGTGGGGGGAGGAGGAAGAGTCTAGATGACACAGAGGAATGAGCGTGCACAAACACATTCAAAAAAAAAAATAAAAAAAAAGAAAGAGAAGAAAGAAAAGTGCACAATATATAATATGCAACATGGGGTGACAGTAGAGCATTACGACTTATATAAGACAGATAATTAATGTATGTAGATATATCCTAATATACTATACTAGAGATACAGAACCACATATCACACAAAAGCATAATATACTAGAGACCATATATCTACACTAACATATATACATTACACACTACACTATACATTACATATACATACAATATACAGATTACAGATAGACATATTACAGAATAATTACATATACATTTTACATATCATTACATATATATTACATAACACATATATTACATAACATGTACATAAACATTATGTATACATTACCATATACTATATATAATTACAGACATATATTACATATACTTACATATGTATATTACATATATTCAGATATATCATGTGTATCCCCACATATGTACCATTGGACCATTTCTGGTCCTTTTCTCCATTTTGTTTGAGTTTGTGATCTTCCTCTAGAATTTCCGTGTGTGATGTATATGTGTGTGTACATGGTTGTGGTACTGGGGAACAAAATCCAGGCTTTGCAACATCCTCAGAAAGTCACTCTATCACTGAGCTCCATGCCTTACCATTCTTCTGGCTTTTCTTATGGCAACATCATTACTGGTGGATTCTCTTAGACTTTGTTTATCTGGAGGTGTCTTTATTTTACCGTCATAGTTTCACTTATGAGAATTCACAGTTGAAATCGGCATTCTGAGCATGCTACGAATCATTGTTGACTTGCATTGTGTCTGATGCGAAGCAGCTGTCAGTCGTATGTTGTGTTGTATCATGCTTTCTTATTTCAATTTTTACACTGTCTTGTAGCAGTATGACATAATTCTACTCTTTAAATCTCTGTTTTTTCTTTGTCCTTCCTGAGTGCTTGTAGGTTACAGTAGTATTCCGTTCATTCCACTCAGTCCTCCCTTCCTGTTACGTTCCTCCTCTTACCTTCTCCTTCCTTTTCTTCCCCCTATACCTTATTCTTCTTTCTTATCTTCTTTCTCTGTTTTCCTTTTTTCTCTTTTCTTTCTTTTTTCTTTTTTTCTTTCTCTTATTTGTTGGTGGTTCTTTGAGCTTCTAGGGTCTGTAAGTGAACATTTCATAGCAATTTGGGGCAGTCTCAGCTACCACATCTTCAAATAATTCATCACACCCTTTCCTTCTTGTCTTTCTTGGACTCCTGAGATATAGATTTTGGACTATTTGATGTAGTTCTGTAGACTCCAGCATGGTTTTTGTTACTATTGCTTCAACTCTAAATTCCCTAATTCTTACTTTTACCCTCTCAAATCTGTTATCAAACTCATCTAGGGAATTTTTGTTTTCTTCTTATTGTAGTTTTCAGACTGTCTTGAATTTCCTTTTGTCTTGTAATAGTTTGGAATGTTAGATGTCACATAAAGTGTCCATGTTTTAAAGTTTTGCGTGCCAAGGTGACTCTACTGAGATGTAGCAGGACCTTTTGGAG
Organism: Rhizomys pruinosus; assembly: GCA_009823505.1. Lineage (NCBI taxonomy): Eukaryota > Metazoa > Chordata > Mammalia > Rodentia > Spalacidae > Rhizomys > Rhizomys pruinosus. The sequence goes on along the minus strand of VZQC01010960.1, from coordinate 2,217,812 downwards.
GCCTCACTTGAAAGGGCTATGGGCCACTGAAGGAATGTTCTTGAAGGGACTATGGGACAGTCATCTGCTCCAGCTCTTGCTTCCTGCATTGTGAGGTGAATTATTTGGTCTGCCTTGTGCTCTCACCAGTCCAAAGAAATGGGGCCTCCTGATCATGACTTGAAACCTTCTGGAGCCCATGAGTCTAAAAATAATTTTTATTTTATACTTACTTGTCCCTGGTATTTTATTATAGTAATGTACATGTACATGTATATACTATATTGATGTAGTAACATTTTATATTAGATTTTCTTATTGAAATTTCCTATAAATTGGTTTATTGCTATTTTGTTTTCTCCAATTTTATGGACATAGTTCTAATAATTACATTGAAGTATTTATCTGATAATTCCAGAATCCAGGCCATTGAGTCCATTTCCGCTGACTGCTTTCCCCTCTCCCATAAACAGGCCACATTATAATGTTTCTTTCATGCATAAAATTTTTGGTTGGAAAATGGACATTTTATACAATATTAATAGCTCTCTGTACTTTATTTTCCTTGGAGGGGCGTGGGTTACTTTCACTAACTCACAGAAAGTGTCTTTCATATAGTCCATCTCTATATGTCACTTTTTAGTTCTCTTTTTAAGCCTGACTTTTTAGAAGATATGACTATTTCTACAAGATTTGCCACTGGCCTGGTATACCTGCACTGAAACCCTTAAGCACATAGACTTCTTTTTGTGCTGACATGATGGCGAGTGGGCTGAGGACCAGCTTTTGAAAATTTCAGCCACTTCTCAGGTAGTTCTTGGCTTATACTTGCTGGTGTTCCTAAGTCTCTTCAAACATGGATGGTTTCCCAATTACTCTATAAAAGTATACTTCAAGTGGGGCTGGAGAGCTGGCCTCGCAGGTTAAGCAGCACCAACCACTCTTTACAGAGGACTGGGTTCGATCCCCCAGCACCCCAATGGCGGCCAAGAACCATCTGAAACTCCAATTCCAGGAGAAACTCCAGTTCCAGGGGAATCCGACACCCTTTTCTGACCTCCGCGGCATTGCGACACGGTGCACAGACTTGGCATGCAGACAGTTACTTCATACACATAAAATAATAAAATAAAAAATAAATAATTAAAAAATAAAAGTATTCAGCATTACTTTCATAATATCTTTTATTGTTAGGATAAAACATTTGTTAAAAGAAGTTTATGCTTCCATTCATTTTACACATAATTTCTTAAAGCCTTCAGTGCCTCAGAATGTGACCTTTTTGGGAAAAAGGGTAGGTACAATTATAATTAGTTATATTGAGGTTATATTGGAGTAAGCTGTGTTACGGATACAACATGACCCGCATTCTAATAAGACAATGCTCATGTAAACAGAGACAAAGAACAAGGATGTCATGAGAAGATGATGGATTAGAAGGAAATTGTACAAACAATGGACCATTTGGGGTTATCCAGTTTGGGAATAACTTTTATTAATGGACATGTAATCATACTAATGACTTCTAATTAAATTACAGAAAAACCCTGTTTTTAGGAGCTTGATGACCTACCGGGATCCCCTTGGCAACTTATTTAGTACCCACTCACAAATGATAATGAATTGACTGTGGGAGATTTGAGAATAAACAACAAAGCATGTAAGAAGCGTACCCATCATCTCATTGGACACAGTGTAGAGTACTGGAGAAGCGACACTGACCTTGGATGAAGTGAACTAGGGGATGAAAAGATGGTTGTGTCTGTGAAGCGAAGCATGCCACCTCCGAGATTTGGGAAATGGCAGGAGAAATGGAAAAGCTTTCTATGGCATATTTTTCCTGCCCAATCTTTCAAACATGAATGTTGCACCAGCATGGGAGTATTTTTGGAGTGTTACTGTGTCTGTCCTGCAAGCCTTGGGGACCACATTAGCCAGACTTGTGCCCACTGACAAATAAGCCACATCAGACAACTGCTACCAGGCAAATGGCACCAAATCACAGCTGGGACCAAGGTAGTATCAGTTTCTGGCCCTTGGGGACTTTCAACTCTAGCTGGCTATGTGGGTAGGATTGCCCAGTCATTCTCTTTAAATAGTATGACTCTGAATTTTATGTACTTTGAATTTTCGGACTTTTCTTGTCATTTAATGTTTAGCAAAAATCATTACAAGGGAGTTTCAAATATCTAAGTGATAGACAGTGAGTTGACGGAGGGAAGGAAGGAAGAGTGAACTAAGGCTTGTTGCCAGATCAGCCAAAGAAAAAAAGGGGGAGAAGCGAAGAGGGAGTGAACTTTTCCGATATCAGTAAACAGGGCTAGCTGTCCATAAGCTCTAACATGCAGTAGAGCGCAGAGCTCCATTCTAAGCAGTGCCAATTTAGAACTTATGATCAGTAAGAGTGGTAATGCCACGGGCCTAAGACATTGAGCGATCCAGAGCACATCCTGCATGAGAACTATGTACTAGGAGCAAAGATGGCTCCAATTTTACCGTAGATGCCTGAAGAAGCAAAGCCGTAATAGTACAGACAGCAGACATGAGAGAGCGCTCAGCGCGATCGGCCTGTAAGAAGGCTATCTACGCCCGCTAGTTGTGGCACCCAGCTAAGCTGATCCGAAAGGTTCAAACGAGACTCTCGATCGCATGAGTCTCCTCGCACGCATGATACGCAGAGCCCGAAGTAAATAAGGGGGAGGGGAGGGGGAGGGAAATAAGGGCGAGTATAGACTGCACAGAGTGTCCGTACAGGTGGCCTGAGCTTCCCGTGTCAGAGCTGCTAACTGAGCCACAGTGAACCAACTGTCACAGCCAGTGCCAAGATGACTAAACATATCATACTAGATATCTTATATGCCCCATGCCATGACACCCCGATAACGACACGAAGAGAGATCCACAAACAATGCGCGTAACGTCGGTGGCTGCGTTCGCCTACTGAATATGAGGAATTTCTTGATTCCTGTCCACTCAGTCAGCAAAGGTATTATCTGTTCCAATAATGGATAAGCAACATGCTAACTGTTGACCCTGTTGCTGCCATAGAGCAAATGTCCCGTAACATTCTATGACAAGTCCATGCACAAGATGATACCATGTAAGATATGCTCTTGATGAGCGGTACGCTGGCCCTCCTGACCTGCTTGTCCCTTCTGAACATGATGACCGGTCACACTCTCTAAAGAATGGCTCTATAGCTGGACTTGGTCCCCTCATAGCCTAGCGTGTCCCTCTGTGAGACGGAGACTGGTGCTCCTCTCTTAACTGGAACTTCCTGTGCACCTGCGTGATAGACTGAGCTGGGTTCCCACTTGTGGCACCCATGGAGCTGTGGTCCCCCTCTACTGAGTTGAACCTGGGTCGTGGTCACACCGCTGCGAGTGAGCTGTGATCCCTCCTTGACTGGCTGTTGCAGTAACCGCAGCGTGTCTCCATGGAACAATGATGTGGTCCCAACTTCAAGGATAGTGTGGTCCCCTTAGTTGAGCGTGGTCCCATCCTTGAGAGAGTTTGTGTACCCCCTGCGACGCTAGTGAACACCAGACTTGGCCCCCCTATGAACCTGGAGCTGTGGTCCAGTTCACTCTCTGTGAACCTGGAGCTGTGGGCTCCCTCTGTGAACCTGGAGCTGTGGGTATCTTTCTGTGAACTGTACTGTGGTTCCCTCCTGTAAACCTGGAGCTTGGGCCTTCCTCCTTGTAGAACCTGAGGCTGTGGTACTCCTCCGTGAAACCTGGAGCTGTGGTCCCCTCCTGTGCCTGAGTCTCCTGACCTACTGCCCCTTCTGTAGCCTGTGTCCACTCTATCTGTGTCCCCTATACTGGAGCTGTGGTCACCTCCTGTGAACCTGGAGCTGTGTCCCTGTGACCTGACTTGGTCTCCTCCGGACACTTGTCTCCGATGAACGACTGTGGTCCCCTCCTGTGAACATGGAGCTGTGGTCCCCCTCCTGTGAACCTGGAAGCTGTGGTCCCTTTCTTGAACCTGGAGATGTGGTACCTCTCCTGTTGATCTGAGCTGGTGGTCCCCTCCGTGAACCTTGACTGTTTAGTGTCCCCAACTCGTGAACCTTGAGCTGTGTGTACTTTCTGTGAACCTGGAGTGTGGTTACCCCTCCCATGAGCCTCTTGAGCCTTGTCGGCTCCCCAAACTTAAGAGCCACACATTCAGGTTGCCTAGATGGTGAGCAATGAGGATGGAGGACTTTCTCCCTGTGTGGGCTGCGTTTTCAGACCTTCTTGAGTCGGCTTCACTCCCCACAGCCTCTGGCCTGACTGGTCCAGGTGGTGCATGAGCAGTGGCTTTCCTCTGTGTTGGGCTTATGCTTGGGACAGGGAGGTTTCTGTCATTTGCAGTATCCTGTCTTGGGGAGATATTATTCTCTAGAATGGACTTACTACCTCCCTTGATGGTCAGCTATGGTCTTGACTCCACAGTCGGTCCTAGGCACCCAGGCCCTTGAGTTGGACCTTTCTCATTCCCAGGAACCAAGCAGAGATTCCCATGCTTTTCTATCACTCTTCTACACCAGTGTACCTGCACTGTGCCCTATGGACTGAAAGTTCTAGAAATAAAATACAAGTCTGGGATGTTAGTAAAAAAAAGAAAGAAAAATAAATAGAAGACAACGGTGAGCACAGGTCAGAGGGAGCATAGTAGTGAGTAGTGTTCTTCCATGGTCCATGCTGTATTCTTGCTCCCAGGTTCAGGCCGGCTTCTCTCATGAGAACTTCCATCAGAATGTTAAACCAAAATGCTCCCCCAAGATACAGTCAAATACAAAGGTACATTTTTTTTGTTTGGACTGTCTCACTCTACCAGCCCTGGATGACTCGAAATTCACTTGTAGTTCAAGTCTGGCCTCACTCAGAAGAAATCCAATTGCCTATCAGATGTTGAGATTAAGGGTATATGCTGTGACAAAAAAGAAACAATCTGTGTAATCATTTAGCAGATACACCCTCCTAATTTGTCACACAGGAAAGCAATTATACATCTTAGGGATATGAAAAACCTGCATGTATACAGTCTCGTGAAATATCTGAAATATTCAACAATTTGGGAGAGCTTCCCTCTGCCGCGTCTATCTTGATGCTGTGCACCTGAGATGGAGCACCTTTCTGGGTGCTTGCGCAACAACACAGGTCTGTGCTTAAAGGGGGTCAAGGTCTGACTCTGGAATTTATTCTTTANTTTTTTTTTTTTTTTTTTTTTTTTTTTGTCTTTTGGAGACAGGGTCTCCCTCCAGGAATTTTATTCTTAAGGAGCAAATCGGACAGATTATATGTTGCTAAAATAAGACAAATTAAGAGTGACTTAGATTTCCACCCATGTGGTTGAATTAGAGAAGTAATAAATAAGTGACCAGGCTCCTCTGATTTCCAGAGGCAGAGACCATAAATAATTAGATGGAAGATGGTCTAATCAGCAAGGAGGCCTCTGTTCTTCCTAATGCTACCAGATACTTATTATTTTTCCAGTCTCCTGGAGATTAAAGACACTGCACAAATTTAGGAGTTCTAATTTAGGTGTATGATTGGCATTAAAATCCTGAAGACTTGGGGTTTATTCTCACATGGTTGACAAGTGGAAAGGATCAGCAGGATAAATCGCTAGCAACCAAAACACCTGTGTGTAAGTGAGGGCCTGGGCTATCACTGGTTCCATTCCTCCTAGAAGGCTGCGGAAAACTTTACACTGCTATGGTCCACTAACAGAGGGGTGTGTGAACTGCATTTCACAGCAACAAGGCCTTGATCCTTCCTTCTGAAGTGCTATGAGGAAAAGCACATTTTCTAAGGCTCATTGGAGATACAAATCAGGGGCAAGGCTGAGCTCTTGTAGGCCCCTTCTTCCAACCTACTGCACAATAAGCCAGAATGTGTCACTTGAAAAGAAACATTGTGTCATTTGTGGCTGGATGCCCCTCTTGATTTTTCATTCATCACTGCATTGCTGAGATATGTTGTTGCATTAGTGGGGCAGGACATTCTTAACTGGAAGGACAACTACCTGCACATTTCCACCACTAAGCATGGCTTTTCACCAAACCCACAGCCGAAAATGTTGCAGAAGATATTAGGATCTTTATCCACGGGGTGCACATATATGATCATCTATACACAGTGTAGGAAACACCTTTGTGCCTGTATCTAAACTTTTTAGGATTTTAAAAAAGCAAAATTATGCCGGGTGTGGTGGTAGACACCTTTAATCCTAGCACTTGGGAGGCAAAGGCAGGAGGATCTTTGTGAGTTCAAGGCCAGCCTGGTCTACAGAGCAAATTCCAGGACAGCTGGGGCTACAGGGAGACCCTGTCTCGAAAAGACAAACAAACAACAAACAAAAAAGCAAAATGAAGTGCGCATCATATAAAATCACCAGTATCAATTGTGCATGATCTAAAGAATGATACACGATGCAGACTAAGAGCATCCCAATATTTGTAGTGGAAGAAGGGACTCTATTTCTTGATTCTATTTATTTCTTTTAGTTGTTATGGTGTTGGTGTTGGAGCTCAAGGCCTTTTGCTCAGTGATAATTCCTCCTCACCCATCTCCTCTTTCTTCCCACCTCTGCTCTCCTCCTCTCCTGTTTCCTCTTTTCATATGCAATGTTTAGGACTTAAAGCAGGATTGAGACAAGGAAAATTATGGGGATGTGGGAAGAGAAAAGAGCCCCTCACCCCAGAGCCTGATGGAAGCCTCTTGCTGGCTGAGAAGCAATAATTCGAGCACAATTGACATGATTTGCTCCAAAGATGGCTACCATAAAATACTATTCCTTGATATTGAATAGCAACAAACCAAGTTTAAGACACAAATGTACACAGCCTTGGCTGGGGACATTGTTTCCCCAGATGTTTTCTGAGAATCTACAGCAAAACTTAACTTTGTAAAGACATTCTGACTCTTCGCATCTTAGCCCTCTAGAGTTTTCCTTTATCAATTATAATCCTGTCAGGTGTCCCCTGTGAGCCACCCAATGATCTCATTTAGGTTCCTTAGTCACCCTTTGAAGAGAAACCTCTCCAAATCCTACATATGAATATTTTACAGATGATGAAGGGTGACTCCAAGAAGCCATGCCTGAGCTCTGGGTGACTTATTTGTTCTAAGTACCTCTTTATCTTAAATTTCACACTTCAGCCTATATTAGAATACCTTTATAAAATTTCAATTCTGCTTCATGCTGGCTAGTACTGATATTCTTTTCTGCATCAAAACCATGAATACCAGGTTAGCCTAAGTTGAAGTCCCTACAATACTAGAGGCAACTCTTCAGGCTGCTTAGGGTTACTGCTGAGGGTAAGAGCACATTGCTGACAGGACCACATTTTTTTTATTCTAAACATGAATGTATCTAATCTTTCCACCTCAAAGTGCATGGTGACTTTATTCTGTTTTAGATGTGTTTTCTAATTCATATCTAAATAAAAAGCCAATAGCCAAAGGTACCACTTGCCTTTCCATCACTGGTCATCTTTCTCTCTTGGCTTGTGGGTTCTAAATACACCAAATGAAAGTCTGAAAAATATTCTACATATATCTGCATATTAAACCATTTAAATCAATCACAGATTAAAGAAAAAGGCAAAAAACTTGCTTTCTTCTTTCCCCTCTGTAGCTCCTTTGACACTATAAAATATAGAATTTATAGTGTCAATATTTTTTTTATTTTTTTTAAATTTATTTTTAAATTTTATTTATTTATGTGTACGAATGTACTGTCTGCATGTAGGTCTGTGCACCTGTGTCGTGCAATGCCTCGGAGGTCAGAGAAGGGCATCAGATTCCCCTGGAACTGGAGTTCTCCTGGAATTGGAGTTACAGACGGTTCTCAGCCGCCATGTGGGCTGGGGATCGAACCTGGGTCCTCTGCAAGAGCAGTCGGTGCTCTTAACCGCTAGGCCATCTTTCCAGCCCTAGTGTCAATATTTTATAGTGTCAAAGGAGCTACAGAGGGGAAAGAAGAAAGCAAGTTTTTTGCCTTTTTCTTTAATCTGTGATTGATTTAAAAGAGCACCAACTGCTCTTGCAGAGGACCCAGGTTCGATCCCCGGCACCCACATGGCGGATGAAAACCGTCTTTAACTCCATCCAGTTCCAGGGGAATCCTACGCCCTCTTCTGACCTCCACGGCATTGCACGACACGGGTGCACAAACCTGCATGCAGACAGTACATTCATACACATAAGAAAATAAATAAATTTTTAAAAAGAATATAGATTTTATATCTTTTTTCAGAACTCTGAACTTCTGGAATGCCTGAGTGGGTCAGCAATGTAAAAGGAAGCAAGTGTCCCTTACTGTCATTTTGACAAAAAAATTGTGGACCTCTTCCAGGAGGGCTGTGCTTTAGGTTTCTCTAACACTCATATCAATAATGGAGCCTGACATCTGCTATTTAAAGGACTCCTGTTAAGGATACATTTCAGGATTAAAAATTAAATTCCGTCTAATCTTTTAGTTAGCTGCCTATTCCCCAGAGACAATCTCCACTGAAAAGCATTTGATTTACTGTAGCTCTATAGCATTTTCTTGCTGACAGCTGAAATAGAATTTTCTGTGGGCCATGAGGGGAATCAGGAGGAAAGAAATAAAAAGAGAGATGAAATTTCAGGTGACAGATGCTCTCTGGAACCTTGTTCAGCTCCCACCCCCTTCTTTTAAAGACAACTGGAAACAGAATTCGCAATATTTTATCTTATTATTTTGACCCAAATGGCTTTCCATTTGTCTTTTTTCAAACTGTAGAACTTAATTTGGGAGTATTAATTTCAGGCTTGTCAGGTAGAGCACTAAGGAAAACACTCTTGGAACTTTAACTGGGTTTGGCGTTTTGACTTCATCCATAATCATTACAATCTGTATCCCTGTTGATGGATTGCTTTCTTTCTGTACCCTTTCAGATGTACCCTATTTAGAATCCTTTACATGGTGTGTCCTAGGCGTGATAAACACCATGACCAAAAGCAACTTGTGGAGAAAAGGGTTCATTTCATCTTTCACTTCACAGCCCTCATTGAGGAAAGTCAGAGCAGGAACTTAAGCCAAGACCCAGAGGCAGGAACTCAAGTAGAAACCATGGAGGAATGTTGCTTATAGGCTTGCTACCTTTTTATTTATTTATTTTTATAAACTACTTTAGTGATGTTTTGTGTATTTCATACATCATTTCTCAGTCCAATTTAGACACATTCCCCTTTTCCCTGCCCCCACCTCACCCTAGTTCATGCATTCTGCCATCCCTGTCTTGCATCTTTTTCTCATTCTTTTTAAAGTTTTTCTCTGCAGAGGTTTATTGTTTGGGCAGAAGTTAACTGTTTCAGTGAGTTCTTTGACCTAGTCCTTTTGTCATTGTTGTTCATTCCCATTTGGTTTTTTTTCCCACAATATTTATTGATAGATACAAGTATATAAAATCAGGGTATGAACATGATTTGATAGATTAAGTAGACTTAATTTCAATTCTATAATAAGGGAACAACTCAAATTCTCACCATTTGTTTCACACCCACAAAAAACACTTCAAGGGCATTAACGACCTCTCAAATCTGATCAGTTTTGTGCAAGTAAACCATGTTTCTTTTTATTTACTTATTTTTATTTTTTAAATTTTTATTTTAAAAATTTTTTTATTTATTTTGAATGTATATGAATGTACTGTCTGCATGTAGGTTTGTGCACCTGTGTTGTGCAATGCCTTGGAGGTCAGAAGAGGGTGTCGGATTCTCCTGGAACTGGAGTTAAAGATGGTTCTCAGCCGCCAACCATGTTTCTTTTTAAAAAGGCTTGTGCACTTGCCCAGGCTCAAGGATATTAAAATCTAGCACATAAAGCCCATTACTAGAGGTAGAAATACAGGCAATATAATATTACAGCAACAACCATCAATTACAGTTAAGGATTTTCTATAACAACCAAATGGGTAATCTAATATTGCAACAACTCAAGTATTACTGAGCAAAGTGCATTTCTATAGTATTCAGTGTTGCTATTCAGTTTTCTAACTTTAAACAGCCTGGCAGCAAAGAAGGTCCTTAGACCACCTCTGCTTGAGAATCTATGATGTAATTATTGCATGCTGCTAATATACTATCTAAATATTAAAGATATTCCTAAATTATTTGATGGTAGACTATGATTATGACATTACAGTACAAAAAAAAACCTTATGCAGAAAGAAACCCTTACTGACGTGCTTCTGCTTTAAATATTGTGCCCCCAAATGAAGTCCGGTAAGTGCACGTCCTGTCTTGATCCCCCTGCATTGGCCTCCATGATACTGCCGAGGTAATCCAACAATGGCAGTCCATATTCTGAGGAGGCTGAATTTCCATTAGCTGCTTAGTTCACAAGCTGAGTATCTCAGCAGTCCTCAGTCCACATTGGAAGGATAAAAAGTAAAAAAGCTGTATCTCATGTCTTTGAGGAGTGCCAAAAATGGTGGCATCCACAGAGCATATGCGCCTGCCTGTAAGAATTGTAGACAGGCCAAACAATGGTGCTCCTTTTTTTTCTTTTTACTGAGATTTCAAGCTTTGTGTCTGCATTACAGTTTCTCTGGTCTTATTGATTATTTATTTCTAGTTGTACTTTCCTTCTGGATGCTTAAGGGCATACAGATAGCCCAGAGTAACCAAGGTTTTGTTTTGTTGAGGTCAGTTGAGGATCTGGTCCTCAGGGGTCTCTTGGGGTGTTTTTTGGGGGGAGGGTGGGAGCCCCTTGCTTCTTTCAGCTCCTCATCCACCAGTTCCGTCCACACGAGGACAAAATCAGGTCTTGCTAGACCAGGCTTCCTTTTCTGAAGGATGAGCAGACTTTCCTCTTTATAGACTGGACACTGGCTGAAGTCCCCTTAGTGGCTCTCCAAGACCTCCCTGAACAGGAAGACTGGTGACCCACCTCTGCAGGACTTTTCAAGAGATGCCTCCACATATAATCCCCTAAGACTTGGTTGACCTCTGAGGGCAAGGAACAAAGTTGTCCCCCAGGTCCCTCGGCCAAATTGGTAGAGACTTCAGATTTGGTCGTTAAGCACCCAGAAAGGCAAAGTTGCACCAGCCTGTTACATTGCACCTATATTAACATTGTATCCTTTGGAAACAAGCTGTATGTTATTTCCATAGCATATTTCTTGATTCACATCTTTCCATTTTAGTCCCATATTACTCTAAAAGATGCACACATAAAAAAAATGATGCACACATACCCTCCATCATATACTAAAGGTCCAAGGTCTGAAAATATTTGTTAGGTCAGCTCTAGAACCTGTGTAGGGATTCCCAATACAAAAGCACAGTTGTCTTTAGATCGTGAGGAATATAATATTAACATTGCTTATTTTGTTTTACACCTAGGTACTTGGTACTAGCATCCACAGATGAGGGATATCATTCATCTTTTGTTTTTCTAGGACTGTGTTACTTCACTTAGCATAAAATCTTCTAGTTCCATCCATTTACCTGAAAATTTCATGATGTCATCTTTCTTTACCACTGCATAGTACTCCATTGTGTAGATGCACCACATTTTCTGTATCTACTCATCAGCTGTGGGCATCTGGGTTGGTTCCAGCTCTTTGCTATTGTGAAGAGAGATGCAATAAACATGGCTGTACATGTATCTCTGCTGTAGGAAGAGTCTGATGGATATATACTCAGAAGTGGTATGGCTGGGTCAGGTGGTAGGCTCATTTTGAGTCTTTTAAGGGTTCTCCATACTGCTTTCCATAGTGGTTGTACAAGTTTGCATTCCCACCAGCAGTGGATGGTTCACTCCCATTTGTATTGCTCCAAAATATGCATATATATATGTCACATATATACCAAAATTATACCATCTGAATATAAACTATGCTAATTCCAAAATATGTTAGGAGTTCACATTTTTCCCTTTAATTTTTTTATTACTCTTAAATATGAATACATACCCTCCACTCATATACCACATTTACAAAGTCCGAAAATAAGTGGTAAGTTAATTCTAGAGCCCCTTAAGGGATTCACGTTATATCAGCACGGTTTCTTTCAAATAAAAAGAGATATAACACCAACCTTGCTCAGCTTGTCTTTCAACTAGGGATCTGGTACTAGCATCCACAAATGAGGGATACCATTCATTGTTTGTTTTTCTGGGACTGTGTTACTTCACTTAGCCTAATGGCTTCAAGTTCCATCCATTTACCTGCAAAGTTCATGATGTCATCTTTCTTTACTGCTGCATAAAATTCTATTGTGTAGATGTACCACATTTTCTCTATCCAGTCATCAGTTGAGGGACACTTGGGTTGCTTCTAGCTCTTCACTATTGTGAAGAGAGCTGCAATAAACATAGATGTGCATGTATCTCAGCAATAGGATGAGTTTTGTGGGTATATATCCAGGAGTGGTATGACTGGGTCATGTGGTAGGTTCATTTTCAGTTTCTTGAGAGTTCTCCACACTGCTTTCCATAGGGGTTGCACAAGTTTACATTCCCACCAGCAGTGGATGAATGTTCCCCTTTCTCCACAACCTCTCCAGCACTTGGTATCCTTTGTTTTCTGGATCATAGCTAATCTTTCTGGAGTAAGATGAAATCTTAAGGTGGTTTTAATTTGCATTTCCCTAATTATTAACAATGTTGAACACTTTTTAAGGCATTTCTTAGCCATCTTTACTTCTTCATTTGTGAAGTCTCTGCTTAGCTTTTTACTTCATCTTTGGAGTGGGTCATTTGTGTTCTTCCTCCTTTGTTTTTTGAGTAGTTTATACACTCTGAATGTTAGTGCTCTATCAGATGTATCACTGGTGAAGGTTTCCTCCAACTCTGTGGGTTTTCTCTTTACTTCTTTGATTGTTTCTTTCACTGTACAGAAGCTCTTGAGTTTAATAAGGCCCCATTTGTCAATTGTTGACCTTATTTTTTGCACAGCTGCTATCTGATTAATGCATCCCAGGCCCATCTACTGTGGGCAGTGCCACCCCCACAGTACATTGAACCTTCCTATGTCAATTAGCAATTAATAAAAAGCCTCAGCAGACATGGCCACAGGCCAATATGATGGAGGAATCTGATCGACTAAGGCTCCCTCTTCCCAGGTGACTCTGGTTTGTATTAAGTTGACAAAAAACTAAGCAGCGCACTTGACTCCTCATCAACTCGACACATAAACACGTCACTATAAGCCATAACCCTCTCATTTCTTGTCCCCAAGCTCTCATGTTAGTATCACAATATAAAACACGGTCCAACTTTTAAAAGTTCCAGTCTTTTAAAATTCCCAACAATTTAAAAGTTCATGTTCTCTTTAAAAATTCAAAGTCTCTTAACTGTGGGATCTTGTAAAGTCTAAATGAAGTTACATAACTTTGGATGCTAAGATGGAAGAACCAGGGCACAGTTACAACCCGAGTAACATGAATAGCTCAGCGTCTAGCACTGGAACTCACTCATGATCTTCTGGCTCCAAAGGCATGGGCAGCATGACCTCTGTGTCTCTGTCACCCACAGCACACACAATTTGTCTCTCAGACTGACTCCACTCCATACCTGCCACTGCCCTTTGTGTTCATCCCATGGTACTGGGAGCTCCAATATCCTGGAGGCTCCACTGCAACTGGGGCTGTACCATCACCAGTAGAATCTCATGGCCTCTCACAGTGCCAAGCCTCAGCTTTTCTCTGAGACTCTAGTCCTGAAGTTTTCATGCCACCAAAATAAATAGTATGTAGGAGACTCTTATATATTACTAAGTACAGCTTCTGGCTTGAGATGCAGCCTTGGCCTCCTCTGGACCACAGCTTCTACGTGCTTTCCCAGAGGAAATATTTCCCAGAAGATTTCACCTTAATGATACTGGTCTCTTGCTAATCACAGCTGAGTTTTCAGCCCTGGATAGCTAGCATGGATTGTCCTAGTAAAGCAGAAGCTTCACTTCAGCGGTGCTGGTCTCTTGCTAATCACAGCTGATTCTTCAGCCTCAGCTGACCAGAAACCACAGGTTCTTTTTTTCTTTTTTCTTTATTGAATTTTTGTGTATTTCACACAGAACATCTCAATCTTAATCACCTTTATACCTCCTCCCCCATTGGCACCTCCCAAATTCCCCTCCCCACTGGAATTCATACACTCTGTCATTGATGTTAAGGCCTTTTGCATCAAGTTACTGTCCCTGGACATTTCTCAGTGTGCATTATCCACTAAAGTCTAGTCAGCTTATCCAGAGTCCCTCGCCAAGAGCTGCCAATATTTCTTGAGCTAAGATTGGGTTCTGCTGCCCATTTCTAAAGTTCTGTGCTGGGTTTGTGTCTGCTTGAGTTTGTAGGTCTTGTGCATGCTGACACCATTGCTGTTGGTTTGTCTGAGCAGGGTCCTGGGAGCTAGGATTCTATCTCTATACAGCTGTGCACTTCCTCCCTGTCTCATAATCTTTCTGCTCCCTCTTCTGCAATGTTCCCTGAGCCCTGGGTGAGTGGAATTTAATATGGGAGGCCTGTCCAAGGACCTGTCCTCTGCAGACTCCCAGACTCCATGCTTTGGCTTTTTGTGACCTTTTGCATTCCTAGTTCTCTGTTGCATGAAAGAGCTTCATTAATGAAAGTTGAGGGGCTGGAGAGATGGCTCAGTGGTTAAGAGTGCCGACTGCTCTTGCAGAGGCCCAGGGTTCAATTCCCAGTACCCACATGGTGGCTAAGAACTGTCTTTAACTCCAGTTCCAGGGGAATCCAACACCCTCTTCTGACCTCCGCAGGATTGCACGACATGGGTGCACCAACCTACATGCAGACAGTATATTCATACACATAAAAAATAATAAATTTATAAAAAAAGAAAGTTGAGAGATTCATTAGTGTAGTTAAAAAAATTATTGAGCTTTTGTACATTTCATACATTTCCCAGTCAAATTTAGAAGGGTATCCAAGAGAGTCCCCCAAATACACAAGCTATTGCCACAGGCCTTGATTGCCTCTTGGACTTGAAGACCCTATTGCTGAAGACAGGACATACTTCAGAGATCAAATATAGAGGAATGGAGCTGGAACTGACCTGGAAGCCAATTCCCCTGAGGGCTAGCTCTCATAGCTTTGGAGAACACTATGCAAACTGCTAAGGGAGAGTATCAGTGGATGTTCCAACACCAGTTTTAAGACCAAATAACCACATCAATGACCAGCACATCAAATAACATTGGTGCAGTAGCCACACTTTTATCTTGGGGGCAATCAACAGCTACCAGCTAATTGAACTTAAAGCCCACTCAATGGGAGGAAACTCATATGTGGTACTGGAAGTATAGCCAAATATACACGACTGGAGAGGTCATAGAGCTTAGAGAAATCCCCAAGTCTGTCACATCCCTAGACTAATGTAATTTCTTACTAAGTGCAAAATATGTATCCTTACACTTATAGTCAAGTATCCATCCTGGAGGAAGTACATCATTGGGGGTGGGCTTAGTGAGTTTAACAGGCCTTGTAGTTTCCAGTCTCTCTCTCTCTCTCCACTTCCTGTGCTCAGGATGTGAACCTCTGCTTTCTGCTCCAGCCCTGGCAACCATGCCTCCCCACCACATTGGACTCCTTAATTCCCCAGAACCATCAATTCTAAGCTCAAATAAACTCTTCCTTTTATGAGTTCCCTTGGTCATGGTGGTTTTATCACAGCAACAGAAAAGTGACTACTACAATATTTGCTGGGCTGTTGGCTGTGAAGAACCTGACCATGTGGGTGTTTGGAGAAATGTGGAAGACTTTGGAACTTTGGGCTAGAAAAGCTGTTGACTACTGAAAGCAGAGCTTAACAGGCCATTCTAGTAGAAGCTTGGAAGAAAGCATGGCTACAAAAAATGTGGTTCTAGAGGAAAATAAAGACTTAGGCAGCAACTGGGATATTTTGGCAAAGAGTCTAGCTGCAGCTTACCCACAACCCCAATGCTTGCCTGATGCTAAGTTGAAAAATAATGGACTAATTTCTTTGGTGTAGGATATTTCAAGACAGCCTAACATAGAAATGGTGGCATGGGGGGCTGGAGAGATAGCCTAGTGGTTAAGAGCACTGACTGCTCTTGCAGAGGACCCAGGTTCGATCCCCAGTACCCACATGGTGGCTAAGAACTGTCTTTAACTCCAGTTCCAGGGGAATCCGAGATCCTCTTCTGACCTCCACAGCATTGCACAACATGGGTGCACAAACCTACATGCAGATAGTACATCCATACACATATAAAAAAAAAAAAAAAAGAAATGGTGACATGGCTATTAATGGTGAATATTTTACAGATCTTCATGAAAAAGAGCAAATGGGGCAGAAAGAAATGCAGAATGTACAGTTTGGATCTAAAAAGTGCACTAGGAAGATTAAAGGTGGGGCCAAGGCATGTGAAGGAGAGGCTCCCTTTGATAAGGAGATTAAAGTGATTAAGGAGAGGCCTAGCTATTTACAAGTAAACAATGGAAAAAGTGAGATTAAAGTGATTAAGGAGAGGCCTCAAGATTTACAAGTAAACAACAGAAACAGTACCTTGGCTTTCTGTTCCAGCCTTGGCCACCATGCCTCCCCACCACAATGGACTGTAATTCCCTGGAACCGTCAATTGTAAGCTCAAGTAATCTCTTCCTTTTATAAATTCCCTTGGTCATGGTGGTTTTATCACAGCAACAGAAAAGTGACTAATACAATAACAAACACTACTTCTCATCTCCCAGTTAAATACCCCCATTTTATGCATTTCTCCCTTGGTCTCCTACTGTTCTCTCTTAGGTTCCTTCTTTACATTTACCTCCCTCAGAAACCACAGCTTCTTAATTCAAAACACCACATGAATGGCCCCAATAGAGTATTTGGGGGGAACTTTCAAATTTCTCTCCAAAAGCTCACAAGCCAGGCTTCCATCACCTGCATTGCCCTCAGCATTTTCTTTCAAGTTCATCTCTGAACACTCAGTTGCTTTTCTAGCCCAAGGCCCTAAACACATCCATAATTCTCCCCAAACCACATGGCCAGGTCTATCACAGCAATATCCCATACTCCTAGTACCAATTTCTGTCCTAATTTGCTTTCTGTGGCTGTTATAAAACACTGACCAGAACCAGTCTGGTGAGGAAATGGTTTATTTAGCTTAAATTTCCAGGATATAGTCTAAGATTGATGGAATTCAGAGCAGGAACTCAAGGCAGGAACCTAGGCAGAGACCATGGATGTATGCTGCTTACTGGCCTGATTTCCCAGTCTTGTTCAGCTACCTTTCTTATATAGCCCAGACCCACCTTCCTAGGAAATGCAATATCCCATGGGCTGGGCCTTCCTACATCAACTATCAGTTGAGAAAATACCTCACAGACAGGACTACAGGACAATCCAATGGAGGAAATTTGTTTCCAGGCCACTCCAATTTTTGCCAAGTTGACACAAAATTAATCAGCACAATATGGAATGCCTGTCTGTGCAATTCATGTGAAAAGGGAAAATTAGCGTTAGGAAGAATGTTTTATATTTACATGCTAATACTAATTCAAGGATCTTTTGTAAGATTTATTTTTATTTATTGTGTCTGTGTATGTGTGTCTGTGGAATGTGGGTATGTATGCCTGCTTGTTTGCAGGTGGTCTTGGAGGCCAGAGAGGGAGTTGGATCTCTTGGAACTGGAGTTTCAGGAAGTTGTGATTCACCTGATAAGCATGCTAGGAACCAAACCTGGGTCATTTGCAAAAGTTACAAGTGCTATTAACCACAGTGCCATCTCTCTAGCCCTTAGTTCAAGGATCTTTAAAGCACGTTCCAATTAGTTTTGTTTGCAAGAAGTAGTGTCCATTTTATTTTATTTTTACTTAGTAACTGTGTATATGTATGAGGCATATGTATGTATACCTATGTGTGCAGTGTACTTATGTTTATAGGTACATGTGGAAATCAGAAGTATATATGACTAAGTCTTCTACTGCTCTCTACACTTTTTAAAAATCAGAGTCTCTTTGAGCCTGAGTTTGCCATTTTAGCTAGACTTGGCTGGCCAGTAAGGCCTTGAGATTCTCTTGAGTCTACTCACTTCTCTTGCCCCCAAGTGCTGGGATTATAGACACGTGCTCCTGTGCCCGATTTTTTTTTTTTATGTGGGTGCTGGGGTTCTGAATGCCAGTCCTCAAGCTTGAGAAGCAAGAACTTCATCCACTAGGCCATCACCCATTCCAAAGAGTGTCCATTTCATGACAGAAAAATTACAAGAAAGTTAGGCATTTTGTCTAGAGTATCAGAATCAAGTTACAAAACTGGAAATTGGGAATTAGATGATTCTAAAAGATTCTGTACTCTTAAGCAAACTTAGAATAATCAGACTCAGAGGCATCTAATGTTGGATGGCAAAAGTCCAACTTGACTCAGTGTTTTAAATGTCTCCCCAGAATCCCAGTCTAGAACTTGTCTTGTGTGATAATACATGAACTTCTGGGAATTGTATTCCTTATAGTGGATTCCATAATGAAAGCTTAAAGCACTGAAATCTCTTATGACAGAAAACTGAAGGAGAGGCTCCAGAATGGAGGTAGATTCCTCTGGACTCATTTATCATTATTATTACTATTATTATTATTATTATTATTATTATTATTATGTGGCAAAGACTATATGCATAAAATTTACCATTTTTAAGTGTATAATTCCCAGCATTAATTATATTCAAACTCTTGCATCCGTCCCTAATTCCAATATCCCAAATTGAATCTGTCTGTATTAAACATCTCCCTATTCTTCCCTGCCCCAGGCCATTGGCAACCACTAGCTTACTTTATGTCTTTGAGTTTGACTACTCTAGGTACTTTCTTTAGATGACACCATATAATATTTGTATACTTGGCTTATTTTACCAAACATAGAGTCTTCAAGTTCTAGCTAAGTCGTAGCATATATAGAATCTTTTCCTCATTTACACTAAACAATGCCGTGCGTGTACAGCACCTTTGCTTGTCTGTGCATCTTTCCATGGATACTTGGTTGCTCCTGCTTGTTAGTTGTTGCAAAATATATTACATTATATTATATATGGGGGCTGGAGAGATGGCTTAGTCAGTAAAGTATTTGCCACACAAACATGATGACCTGAGTTTGAGTTCCTAGAATCTAAAAAAAGCAGCATGTAATTGCAATTTCAGCCCTGGGGAAGTAGATAGGAAGGTCTCTGGGGCCTGCAGCTCAACAAGTCTAGACAAATTGGTGAGCTCCAGGTTCAGTGAGAGACCTCAGAAAAGGGAGGTAGAGAGTGACCAAGGAAAACACTGATGTCAACTCTGACCTACACACACACACACACACACACACACACACACGCACGCACGCAAAAGTGCACGAGTCCCCACACTCTCTTCTTTCTCTGTCTGTCTGTCTGTCTGTCTGTCTGTCTGTCTCTCTCTCTCTCTCTCTCTCTCACACACACACACACACACACAAAGTTGCATGAATGTAGATGTACAAACCTCTTTGAGATCCTGCTTTCAATTCTCATGGATTTATATCCAGTACTAAAATGCCTGGACCGTATGATTATCCTACGTTTAGGTTTGGGGGGAACTGTCATAGCATTTTTCCAATGTGGCTGCGTCATTTCACATCCTACCAGCAAAACACAAGGCTTTCAATTTCTTCATCCCCCTACCACACTTGTTATGGCCTGTTCCTCTAAGTAACAGCCATCCTAATGGGTGTTCAGTGCTGTCTCATTCATTCCTTGGATTCATTTTGCTTGGCAGAGCATGAAGACCTTTGAGTACTTTACAAAAGCTAAATTGAGTTGGCACTAGTGAAGATAGGGAACATGCAAGAAGATTTTCAGATTCTGCCCTTCACATGAGAAATCACCTGACCTTGTGGATGCTGAGCTTGAATTTCTACATGGCTCTCATGTGGGTGAAGATGAGTGGCTGCTGACCCCTCAGGGTGTGGCAGAGTATACTGTCACATTTTCCTCAGACCCTCTACTCCACATGTTAGACTTCCTTAACTGCCTAAGCATTTAGCCTTTAAGGCATTTGGGTTTGCAACCAGCTTGAGCTAAGCAGAAGACAGCATTTTGAAATACAATGTTCAGCACACTGAGTAGGAGGCTCCTTGTCCCTGGGATTATTCTCCTCAGTTTATTTGATGGAATAGTTGGAAGAACTGCAGTAGTATGAAAACACATATATGTTACATTTAACATTCAATGTTAACAATAATGCCAAAAGGCTTGCACATTAAAGGATTGTTTGTTACTCTTTTTTTTTTTTTTTTGGTCTTTTCGAGGCAGGGTCTCTCTGTAGTAGCCCTAGCTGTCCTGGAAGTTGCTCACTCTGTTGACCAGGCTTGCCTTGAACTCACAAAGATCTGCCTGCCTCTGCTAGGATTAAAGGCGTGCACCACCATGCCCGGCTCTTGTTTGCTACTCTTAGAGAAATCTGGAAGCCATTGAAGATAGATATCAGGGTTCTGCTGAGGCATATTAAGGGAAATATACTTCTTCCTGGTTAAAAGAATAGAATCTACCTCTAGTCCTAAGTGGAGACATGGCATTCTGATTTACTCCCCAAATCAGAACATTGTATGCTATTGTCTCCTCCTTCTGATCTACTCCTCAAATCAGAACGATATATACTATTGTCTCCTCCTTCGAGAGTTAATCCATCTGAATCTGTCAATTGCCTGACTGGAAATCCATTCCCCCAGGAAAGCCAGTTCACCTAAACACACCCACAAAGGTGAGGGAAGGACTAATTGTCCCCTTAATGAGACAATGTACTTATCCTTCCCAGAAGCCCCTCCCTTAGTACAGTCACTTAGGAAACCACCACCACAAACCTCTGTTAAAACTTTTGTGTAAATCTTCATCTTTTATATCACTTTTTGCAAAGCCTAGGCATACTTTTCCAGACGCACTGGGGTTTCTCCTCCTTTCTCTGAAGCTACCCACACCTTTGCCCTGTGGTTGCTAATGAAAGGCATGGTTTTCTCTCTTCCTTTTCTCCCTCTTCCTGGCAGCTGTCAAGATTCCATCTTGCCTGCCCCGTTCTCTTTATACTCTAATAGAATTGTCCTCGAGCTGTCTTTTAAGTATGTTCCTAAACCTTTCTATTAAGATTAAGAACTCAAAGAGTTGATTTCCCCACTAATACTAGCAGATGGGGAAGTGCTTAGAGCACGAGTGCTGTTGGATTAACTTTTCCTAGGGAGTTTCAAACAAACCTCTCTTCAGCCCAATGACAGATTAAACTACAATCCCGCCAGAGTTCAACATGGTAAACCAATCAGTGTGTTGGACTTCTTTACAGAGCACTGGTAAGGAGCTACTTAAGGAGTATAAGTGATGTTGAAA
This sequence comes from Rhizomys pruinosus, assembly GCA_009823505.1. NCBI lineage: Eukaryota > Metazoa > Chordata > Mammalia > Rodentia > Spalacidae > Rhizomys > Rhizomys pruinosus. The sequence goes on along the minus strand of VZQC01010960.1, from coordinate 2,196,508 downwards.
CAGCCACAAAGTCCTGCCCTAAGCATGTATGATGACTTCATGGCAAACTGCTTCATGGAGCCCTCCTTCCAGTTAACCTTCCACTTCCTAGATATTCTCTATCTCCCAAGATCACTTGAAGTTAGGGAGATAGAATCTCAAGGGAGGATCCTGTCACTCTCCCCTACTTTATCCTGTGAGGGAAGTTAGTAGCTCCTTTACCGTTGCCATAGACTTGGCCATCCCTGGGGTACGATGCCACAGTACAGCGATGCCTGAATAAAGCCAGCCTGACATTTAGCATCCATTTCATCCAAGAGTGGGACTGAACTGTCCTGAAAACTTGCTCCTTCAGATCTCTCTTGGAACTATGTTTTTGAACAAAGGCCTCATTCTCTCTCTATTGAAATCTCTCCTTATTAAAACTGTACATCCAGCATCACATGGGAAAAGAGGAATTTGTCTTACCAAATGATTTTGTCTTTTCTAAGCCCTACTGATCTAGAACAGCACACACAACTAGAAACAAATGTTATCTAATCCCACCTGTTGTTGACAATAAATAATTCATTGCTTCCAACAGATGCTTTCTGCTTATAGTGATGGATTAATTTTACAATACACACACATACAGATACAAACACACAGACAGACAGACAGACAGACACACACACACACACACACACACACACACACACACCACACATTATTCTAGGTCAAGAGCAAGGAAAAGTCATGAGGGAAAGGCTATATGTTTAGGTTAGAAGAGGAGCCCAAAGTCCAGTAAGCTTGTTTACACTATAAACAAACTGAGATAGTTTAAAATGATCTCAAGCTAAGATTAGCATTTTGGGTACAAGGCTAGGTAAGTCATTCCCACAATTTCCCATGTTGGTTTGATAAAAAGAAAAAGCATGTCCATATATAACAGGTGTTCCACAGGCCATTACTGTAATGTTCTGCTGTAAATTACATTACATAAAAGCAGGACATAAACTTTTTAATTATGTTTAGTTATGGCATGTGAGGACCATACCTATTTTTAAAAAGGAAATGAAAAATCTTAATAATTATATGGTTTTAAGATTTTTGATTTTCTGTATTTCAAAATTTTACTGATATGACATTATCTTAGTTTGGCAAGTTAAAATTAATTTTGGTATTTTGAAATAACAAAGAAAAGTAGTTTATTCAATTGTTGGGAAATTGTTGATTCACAATATAAATAAGTTCTGTTTGGCCATCTGTTGCTCCCAATTTCAGAGGTAGATATTTTGCTTCTGGGCTCAAATTTGTAAATTTATTTTAATACTTAAAAGAATGCAAATGTCGATGTCAAACTTGAGCTTCGGGGGGAGGAGCAGAGTCATCAACACTGTTACCCAGCCGTGAACCCTGCGAACTGTAGTAGTGACCAGCATGGCAAGACATGGGTGCAGTAGTAGCACAAATGTTGTAACAAACTGCTTTGTGATTGGATTACCACCTCCGAAGGAGGAAGCACATGCCTTGTTCTGCAAATCTGATGAAGAACCCATGGTTGAGGAGCTCACAGGCCCCAGGGTTGAACTCTACTACTATTATTGTGCTAAATGGACATAGTATCATACTGCCCTCTAAATTTGTATCCCTATCCATAGATTAGTGCAGCTCTTAGACCTCATCAGAGAATTTTCTTTGTGTGACATAGTGGTTAAAGTAGAAACTCAGGACTGATTAAAGTGCAGAGAGTATCAGTGGGCTGCTCAGCCACAAATGGGACATCTATATTACAACCCTCAAGGGTCAGAGACCGGTTCAGAAGAGGGGCTAAAGGGTGGGGAAGACCAGAACAAAACAGTATCTTCTGGACATGACAGGACGTTTCATTCATAAACTCACTGCTGTTGTGGTTGCCTGTATAAGACTTGTATAAGATCAAGCCAGTCAACATTCTAGCCAGTCAACATGAGATTCCACTCCTGTCTGAGGAGATATGAATAGCTACTGGGAGAGGGAGAACCAGTTTTCTTGAAGGCTATGGCATCTGGCAGGATCACCATGCTCCAATGGATGACCCTACATGCAGGAGTATATAACTACACAAACTAGACTTGATGGTTTGTTTGGTTTTTTTAAAGGGACACAAAGTTGGGTCGGATAGGGAAGTGGAGTTATATCTGTGAATATTTGGGGGAGGAATGGGCAGTGACCATAATCAAAATACCTTGTCTGAAATTCCTAAAGAATTAATAAAAATAAAAATATAAATTTAAGAATATATCCAGGTACAGTGATTCTGTCTATGGTCTAAGCATATGGGAGCCTGAGGCAAGAGGACCACTTGAGCCCAGGGTCTGGAGGCCAGCCTAGGCAACATAGTGAGATGTCATCTCAAAAACCAGTTCATACAAATAACTGGCAGTGGCACAGTGAACGTCTTGCAAGGGTGGAGACATCATATCTACCTATCTGAATGAAGGCTGCAAAGGTGGATTTATTTTGTGATACTCTACCAAGCCATGCACTTACCGTCAGTGTACTTTTCTTTATGTACTTTATATGTCAATGACTTTTATTAAAGAAATAATAATGTGGGAAATGAAAAAAAAAGCCTAATGTGTGCTAACAGAACTCCACAGAGGTAGAACCAGGTATGGCTTCTTGTACCTATAATTCCAACACTCAGAGGGTGAGATCTCATAGCCATCTGTAACTCGAGCTCTGAAGGATCCCTCTTCTGGCCTCCCTGGACAACTGCACTCACATTCAACAAACCTCACAGAGACATACATGCATGCACATAATTAAAAATAAAAAATCCTTAAAAATTCCTGCTAAAGTCAGCCACTCCCACCCCTGGGACACTAGGGCATGTGGACCCCTGGCCAAAGAGTTTGGGCAAGGGGGCCAGGCAGCAGGTGCAGCCAGGAGGCAGGTGCAACCTCTCCACCATGGGGCACCATGGTGCACCTGTCTTGCCAGGGACTGGGCCTGTGAGCAGTCACTGCCCAGTGCATCCATAGTTGGCCTGGCCATCATCATCACGCAGGTGACAAGCTGAGCACAGGCGAGAAGGGACTTGGCAACTGAGAGGCAGGGTGTCTGAGGAACCAAGATGGCAGCATAACGGATCTCAACAAAATGTAACTCTGGTATGAGAAAATGTCTCATTACTGCTAGTGACTGCCAAGACTTGGCTGTAGTTCTCAGCAGCAATAGGAACCTGAGAAATCTACAGATTTCAGTATACTCAAGGATACTAGTGTAAAGCTGTGTGAAGCAGTCAAACATCCCAGCTGCCTCTTTGGGAATCTTGGGTTGGAAGCCTGCCTTGAGGACCTAGCTTCTTCTCTCCACAGTAAAACTCTGTGAGGAATAAACCTGTTGGAGAATGCCTTGGACCACAGCGGGGTGAGTGCAGTCAAAGTATAGCATGCATGCACTCAGGCTCTGAACAACTGACTCTAATGAGGAAACTCAAGCGTTTCTCATCACTGAGGAAGAGAGAAATCCCCACTGGACAAACCTAAGCAGGGTGTAAGAAAAACAGAAAACAGTCAGAGGCAGGAGGATCTCTGTGAGTTCAAGGCCACACTGGTCTACAGAGTGAGTTCCAGGACAGCCAGAGCTACAGGGAGACCCCCATCTCAAAAAGATAAAAAAAAAAAAAAACTAAAACAGAAAGCAAGGGTGAAAATTCTATTTCAAAAAGCCTTGGTATATTCTGATCTCAAACTGGTACAAAGGAAAGGGAGTGGGCCTGTACTTTGTCCCATCTCTGAGTAAGAATTCCAGATCACTGACAATCTAATGAGGTATGATTTTGGTGCCCAGTGCAGGTGTTTTGTAAGATAGATGGGGTTCTTCATTTGCTCAGTGGTCTTAGACAAGCCACTCAAAGAACTTCATGGTAAAAATTTCCATCTAGCATCATTTCTATCCCATTTCTAATAGGATTTATTTTTCCCACAATGATATTGTAATCACCCAATAAAATAAAGAATAAAATCATTGGCACAGACAATGGCAGGTGGAGGTTGTTCCAGTGTGCAGTCAGAGAGGCCAGGCCTCCCCAACCCATTTCTCCAATACTGCCAGCAAACAATGGCAGTGCCCTTAGCATGGCTTGGAATTTAGACCTCACCCATTCTGTCACAGGAAGGAAATGTTGGCTTCAAACAGAGGTAGGAGGGATATCCAGGGTCAAATTGAAAGCTTGAACAACATCTACCATCAAAAAATTAGACTTAATAAAATGCCTATGGAGTCTAATCTGTGTTTAATAGAGGAGATGAAGTCAGGGATGGCGGGTGGGGGGGTGGTGTAAATGAGGGTAGAGACAGGGAGGAGGGTCTGAATATGATCAAAATACATTGTATGACATTTGTGAATCCTCAAAAGTTTTTAAAATTTAAAAATAAATTCCTAAAAACAAAAAAATAAATAAATTCCTTGTAGAGCTTGACACACTGGTCTTGTTTCTGTTCCTCAACAAACCCCGCCTGTTCCATCCTTTTGGCTTTTTCTCATTTTGTGGCCTTTTCCACAACAGACTTTCTCCTCACATTCACACTACTGCTCCTTTCACTGCGTGGGCCCTGGGTTCCCTGTCATATCCTCAGGCACTATTCTCTCTAAGCACCCAATTTAAAGTAGCAAGTGGTTCCCCACCGCCCTGTTTCTCCAGCTACCATCAGAGGGAGCCAGCAGGGCATCCCTAAGCTCTCAGCAGTGGACCCCTGAGAACCAACTATGCCCGTAAGGATCCTACCATTCTTTGTGTCCCTCTCCTTGTCCCCCTAGTGCCTCCTCCTAGTGGGGTCTCCGAGGCTGCCTGCTGTGGGATCACAGTGCTCTGATGGCTAACGGATGCACACTGGCGTGCTTTGTGTTTTAGCCCCCCTTCAGTTTTCATTTCTAAACTAACAGATATATATTAATAAATCAGTAATATATATAGTCATAGAATACTAATATATGATAGTAGTATAAATAACATGTAAATATGTAATATATGTATTTAAAGAGTTTTTAAGACCATAAAGTTTAAAAACTTTATTATTTTGCCTTTGTGTGTGTGCATATGTAGATGTGTATGTTTGATACAGGGTACTATGAAGCCTGGGCTCTCCTTGAATTGCCTGTGTAGCCATTGCTGACCTTGAAGTTCTAATCCTGTTTCCTCCTCCCAAGTGCTGGGATTATAGTCACATACAACCATGCCTTCTTTATGCAGCGCTGAGGAGCAAACCCAGAGCTCTGTACCTGCTAGGTAGGTACTCTAACCATTGAGCTCTGTGCATTCTAGGTAGATACTCTAACCATTGAGCTCTGTGCATGCTAGGTAGGTACTCTAACTATTGAGCTCTGTTCATGCTAGGTAGGTACACTAACCACTGAGCATACCCCAACCCCATTCTACTTCTTTTAATTAAGTATATTGAATAGCTCTTTATCATTATATATTTTCTTTATTTTTAATTAAAATTTTATGTATTATTTTTATTTTGTGTGTATGAGTGTATTGCCTGCATGTATGTGAGTGCACCCATGTTGTGGAATGGCCATGGAGGTCAGAGGAGGGTGTCAGATCCTCTGAAACTGGGAGTTATGGATGGTTGTTAGCCACCATGTGGGTGCTGGGAATCAAACCCAGGTCCTCTGCAAGAGCACCCAGTGCTCTTAACTACTGAGCCATCTTTCCACCCCCTTTTTAAATTTTGTAGCTTGGCATGGTGGTACACGCCTTTAATCCTAGCACTTGGGAGGCAGAGGCAGGTGGATCTTTGTGAGTTCAAGGCCAGCCTGGTCTACAGAGTGAGTTCTAGGACAGCTGGGGCTACGGAGAGACCCTGTCTCGAAAAGACCAAAATAAAATAAGATAAAATAAAATAAATTTTGTAATCCATTTGTTGTATGTCTTTGCCTTAAGCTGTCAGCACCTAAGGGCAGACAGCTGACTCGTCTTGACTAGTATATGTTCTGATTTTCAAGTAGGACCTAGCATATAATAGTTATTTATCAAGTATTTTGTTATAGGAATAAATGGATGAGTGGGAAAGGGCATGAAAAGAAAACTTTAAAAAATAGTAAAACGTTATCCAAATGGAGCATAGCAAGGTTAAATATTGCTTGTGCCCAAGGAAATAGAGCCCATTACTAAAGATATGCAGGTGCAACCTAGTGCTGGGAAGATGCAATGGGCTGAGAGTCCCACTCCCAGCCCACTGTCCATTGCTTCAGACTTTGGGAAAGTAATATGAGCATTTAAAATATGCCAGCCCCTTTAGAAGCAGCAACAGTAATTTTTTTAAAGGAAATAACTTGAAAACCCAAATGTATTATTTATATTAGTAAAAAATCTAAATGCTCCAAAATGCTTGGAATGGTGACATCAATTATATCCATATAATGAAATGTTTTGCAGTCAGTGAAAAGAACATTTGTAAATCATGTTTAATAGCATGGAGAAAGAGTGGTATTTATAATTTAAATGAGAAAGCGTGATTAAAATATACAAACACTGATTTCAACTGTTAAAAAAAATACACTGGAAAATATCGGCATGAAATACATCAAAACTGTAATAATGCCTACCTGCAGGTGGTAAAATTGGGGATGGTTTTTCTTTATGTTTTTCAAGTTTCTTGCCATAAGCCTCCACTAATACAATAATAAAGAATGACTTTTAATGCACAGTATATATGCTTAGACAAATAAAGTGCTTAGCATTAAATCTCCATTGTTAAACTATCACAGAGACAAAATTAGAGGAACGAAATAACATACAAATCAGAATTGGAACATTGGGAGTCAATCTCGGTTTGATTTCCTTCTGAAGTATGGGATTTCCTAGCAAGTCACTGAGAGCCCACATTTCCTGTGTTCATCTGCAGGATGAGATAAAGTGCTTATGTTGGAAGGTAGTAATCAAGATTATGTTTGACATACAGGACTTAGCTCAGTACTTAGTGTTGTTTAAAATTCAATAAATACTAACTATTGTGATTATTAATATATTTAGTTACCGTTCTATTAGGCATCTTTTAGAAAATGTATCTAATACTTCCTGGTCTTGAGGCTACTCAGTTGATCTGTATGTATGGACAAAATCCCAGTACTGTTTCTCATAGCCCTTGAACTCCTTATACTTTGCAAAAACGTACCCAAGAGGATAAAATGAATACTCAAAACATATGACCAAATGAACAGTGAAGGAAAAACCCTGGCAAATAATGCCAGTAAAGTGTTCCTTACCTTTAAATTCAGAGCTTGGAGGCTGGAAGGGTGGCTCAGTGGTTAAGAGTGCTTGCTACTCTTGGAGAGAGCAGGAGGTCCCAGCACCCCATGATTGCTCACAGCTGCCTGTAACTCCAGCTTTATGGGCTCTGAAATCCTCTTTTTCTAATGCAGTCCTCCCACACATGTGTGGATACATACATACACATAAATAAAAATAAAAACAAACATCAAAGCTTAACGGTAGCTATCAAAGCCAGGTCCAGGACAAGAAGCTTAGTCTGTCAGGGACTCCAGGCAGATGTGGGGTTGTTAACAACTAGGGCAAAGTTTTCTTGCTGCCTTGGGAGAGACACAATTCTGTCTCCTTTTCTTTTTTTTTTTTTTTTTTTTCTTTTCATTTCTACGGGTGCCTAGAGCCCCAGCGATATGAGTTAATCTCTGTAGACAAAGCTGGCCTTGAGCATTCTAAGAACAGCCTCAATATCTTGTTTCCTTTGTCCTTTGACACCTGTGATGGTTTGAATGACACTGTCCCCTATAGGCTCCAAGTATTTGGACATTTTGTCCCCAGTTGGTGGTGCTGTTTGGGGAGATTTTAGAAGCTAAGGCCTTGCTGGAGGAAGCTGTCGCTGGAGGCAGGCTTTGAGAGCTCTCCAGTCAGATTTCCAGTCTCTCTCTGCTTCCTGCCTGAAGTTGTGACCCCTCCCTCGGCTTTCTGCTCTGGCCCCCTTCTGCTGTCTAGGCTCCCCTGCCATTATGGACCGATGGTCTCACCTCACCTGCAGAACCAGTGGGGAACTGGGGAGAAGCAGCTGCTGGCAGCTTCTCCTGGGAGCTGAAGCTAGAACGCAAAGCTTCAGCTGGCTGTGGGATTCCCACAGCCCAGCCTGGCCTGGCTTACTCATCCTGACTCAGGCTCTTGGCCTTGGGTGTCAGCCACCGCCCTTCTATGGCCGAATAAAACCCACCTGTTGGGGATCCACACCCTTAGGTCACACACACTGGTGGCCAGCTGCAGGCCTCTGTCCAGTTAAAACCATCACAGGTGTCAAAGGACAAAGGAAAGAAGAGACTGAGGCTGTACGTAGAATGCCGAAAAAAAAAAAAATGAAAAGAAAAGAAAAGAAAAAGAAAAGAATGAGATAAACCATTGGGGATACCTGTAAGGGATTTTCTTGAGCAGGTTATTTGAGGTGGGAAGGTCCATCTAAATGTGGGCAGCACCTTCTAGTGACAGCCCAATGAAAGGAAGGGCAGTCCCAGGGACAGAGCTTTGCTCTTGGCCTGCTAGCCTTTGCATTGCTTTCCAGTTGTGCTGGGAAGCTCAGCAACCCTGCTCCTGACTTGCTGTGGGTTCCTCTACCCTCCCACACCTTGCTGTGGTTTTGTCTGCCCTGTTGCTGCTGTGCATGAGAACCTGGCTTCCAAGTGAACTGAAGACCACTGGCTCTCCAGAATCCTTCTAGACTTCAGCACCAGAAGGGGATTACTAGATTTTATCATGTAAGCTGAAGTAATAATCCCCTTTGGGGGGGAAATTATATATATATGACCCCCATGTCTGGGCCACATGGCATCTCTGTTTTTATCCCCTGGAGAGGCTGTGGACTGCTTTCCACAGCAGCTGTGTCTCACTCTGTGTTCTCGACAGCAATGTGTGAGGGTTCCAATTCCTCACCAACACTTGTTATTGTCTACCTATGGTAGCCATCCCAGGGAACATGGAGTCATCTCATTGTACTTTCGTTATTTTTAAAGTGTAGCTCATAACCAGCTAGGCCTGGTGGCACATATCTTTAATCCTAGCACTTGGGAGGCGGAGGCAGGTGGATCTTTGTGAGTTCAAGGCCAGCCTGGTCTACAGAGTGAGCTCCAGGCCAGCTGGGACTAAAGGGAGACCCTTTTTAAAAAAAAAAAAAAAAAAAAAAAAAAAAAAAGAATAAAGTGTAGTTTATAAACATGCAAATGGTTTATAATTGATCCACATCATGGTGATCTCTGAGTTTGCTAAGTTGTCCTTCCAGCACTATGTGTACAGATGCACTCTCGTTCAGTCCCCAGGGCTCCATTTGAGTGGTTTTAATGACACTTCTGCAGAGTAAGTTGATAGCAAAATCATCATCTCAAAGAGCCCAAAGCCCAAAGTAAATCTTCCTCTTTACAGTTCTGAGCCTTATTACCAGGTCACTGGGCCTGGGGATAAGCAAAAGGAGAAATAAGAGACTCCGAAGAGTCTCTCTGTCTTGTGCATGGCACAGATTGCATCTATAGAATGTCTTTTTTATGATTTGTCCTATTCACTTTTAAATCCAGGAAGGTGACAATAAAAGACTCTGTATCATGAAAAATGACATGTTTTATTTTTCATATTTGTTCCCCCAAGAAGTGGCATTGCAAAGAAATAGCACCTCTGAAGGCCAGAGCCCTTGCATCATTTATGAGCTCGGTGCAGCTTGCCATGAAAGCAGATATTTCGGTTCTCAAAAGTCAAGACACAATTTTCCTTTTATCAGAGCCTTGTTATAAATCGTGTATGTACATGTGTACACAGAGCTGTTTTATGTTAGATGCTTCAGCCTTAAGAAATGGCTACATGCAGCTGTTCGTCAATCAGAATAAGACCAGCATGTTTGAATAAGGTTTCTTCAGAGAAGACAGGCAACAGAGGCAAATGCCACCTCGGAAACTAGCCCGCACTCTTAGTGTTCAAGTATCTATCCACTGAGTAAGATATGACAACTACTTTAAAAAAAAAAAAAGAAGAAGAAGAAATAAAAGGAGGTGTTGTAAGTTAATTACAACCCATAAATCTCTGCTTTATTCTCTCAGGAAGATATTGTTTCTTATTTTCAATTTGTTGATACATCTATATTTTGATTGAGTTTCTAGAACTAACCAATTACTTATATACCTCCTACCTTGTGTACTTGTATTAATTCATTAGGTATACGTTAACAAGCCGGCATCTGTGATGCACCAGGCTGCCCTTCTCTCATTGGTCAAGAGGAGAACTCTCTTGCCATCTGGAAAGATTTTCTCCAGGAGATTTCATCTCTTCATCCCTCTGGTACCTGAAAATTAATCTGAAATAGGATTCAAAACTGAAACCTCTCTCACACCCCCTGCGTATTTTTATTTTTATTTTGTGTGTTTGACTGTATTGCCTGCCTACAATGCCCTCGGAGGCCAGAAGAAGGCCTTGGATTCCCTGAAACTGGAGTTATGGATGGTTGTTAGTCTCCATGTGGGTGCTGGGAATTGAACCCAGGTTCTCTGCAAGAGTGGCCAGTGTTCTTTAACAGCTGAGCCATCTCTTCAGCCCCCTGTCTTTCATTTTTTAAAACAAACATTAGCTTCTTTGAAAACTGATTGTGGAGTAGTCCACTTCCCCACACTTCTCTTCCTTTGTAGCCATTTCTTTCCTGACTTGACATGTTTCTCTTGTTCTACAAGCTCTCTCTAGTCCAGCCTTGGACTAGTCCATGCTAATGGGCTGTGCTGACCTTCCTCCTACACTCCTCTTCTTCTGGGGCATGCCCAGACAGAGTAATCACCACCCCTAAAACCTGCTACCAGTGTATAAGCTTCATCTTGGTTTGATCATCACTAACACCCAGCCTCCTATTCTGGCGATGTCACAGTCCTCTGTGACATGATCTGATGAGTTCTTCCTCTCAGACATCCCCTGGCACAGGCTTCTCACATCCATGTTGTCCAGCCTTTTGCACATGCAGCTCCCTATGGAGGAATGAGACTTAGATGGTTCTGGGGTGAGGTATGTGGCTTGAGTAGAACACGTGGGGTTGGAGGCTGCCTCGCCACCTGATCAGTCTTATGATCAGATAAATGCTAAACATAGCCATGCCGTGAGCTGGACAGGGGCTGATCATCTGAGGTGGCTAGGAAGCCAAGATGTAGGGACTCAGCCAGACCCTGGCTGCTAGCTCTTAGTGTGGTCAGCAGCTAGCCCAGTTTTCACAGTGAGACCCTAACTTCTCAGGCCTTCCAGAATCATCACATCAGATAAGGTCACTCTTTGACTTGAATAGGTGACACCTAACAAACAAACTTCAGAATCTTATCTAAGCCCAGTTGAAAACAAGGTCACCCTTTAAACCACAAATACCAACTCCCTCCTCTCCCAGCTAACAGGAGCCATGGCTTATTTCTTGCTAGCAGGAGGAGCGGTAGCCTCATGCATGTCTTTATTCTACCTGTTTTAAGACAGGGTTTTTCATCCTTTTCCCACTCAAGAACTCTTTTCACCCAAGAAATTTTTATTTAGTCTTATGTCTATAGGCATGCAAAGTAGGTAAAAATCAGATGTTCACTGATAAAACAATCATAAAGAAATGTATTTTAAAGCAATTCTTTAGTTCTCTGAGCCCGTGCTCAGGCAGCCTTTGTTGGTGTATGTGGGCACATGCATGCACAGTGCACAGAGCTGAGCAACTGAGCAAATGCATGTAGCTCTCAGGCTGGAGCTGTCACCGTCCCCCACATCTGTTTTTCTGCCCTTTGTAACAGCTAGTAACCAAATCAAAGCCTGAACTTCCCATGCTCTTTTGCAAATAGTTCTGGTCATGTGACCAACTGGCTATGAGTGGCCAATGGATTATGTGTTCTACTTACTTCTTGAAGTCTGGTGTTAATCCTTCATCCTTGTCCTACTTCCCACTCACTGGATGATGATGTTAGAGCAGCCACTTTGGACCAGGAAGCAGAACCCTTAGATTGAAGGTGGCGACACCTCCTTATTTGACAAACAGTGCCTTTAAATTCTACAGTTACATTAACTGCTGCTTTTCAGGCCCTTCTTACTACATCTTTGGTAGTATAAATAGCACTGAATAGAGGATTCCAATGAACCAGACTACTGTAGGGAGATTAATGTGAAAAGAGATGAGATGATCTTCAGGAATTTGAGATGGGTAATTGCTTGCAGTGATAGAGTGGAAAGAGATCAGCTTCTTATAGCAAAGGGACGAACTGGAGGGAAAACAAAGACCGTCATAAACCTGGGCTGCCTACAGAATACAAAACCTAGAAACTGCTCTCCAAAAGTGGTACTTTATTTTATTTTCAATAGAAAATAGCAAAATCTTGACAGAGACTCTTGGCTATTTTTAGACCCTTCCATACTTCCCCCCAAGTACTTAATTAATCTTTATCTAGATTTTAGTACTTTAGAAAGATATGAAATCTGAAAACCTAATTTTTCTCTTTTTGGTGATTATATCACATTAAAATGTATTGAGTGGGTTCGTGTGCAATGAGCAGTATGCTCAGGGATTAATGGATATCATTTCATGGAGCTGCAGGAAGAGATGCTATTTTTCTCCCATTTTGAAGATAAGCATGTGGAAACTTCAGTTGGGGTAACAGTAGAACATTCTCTCCTGAGGGAGGAAGCAAGCTCATGAGACCCAAGAAGTAAGCAAACTTTACAAGTCTGGGAAAGCTAAAACAACAAAATTCATAAGACCCCACCCCCCAACCAGGTAACAAAAGCCAGGAACAATTCCTAGAGGCAAGAGCTGAGGCTGAGAAGCCTGGAGGAGCCTCTCTGACCTGTGGAGCTGCCTCCAGTGCTGAAGAGCACTCCAAGAATTCAGTCTTCCTAAGCCGTCACCAGCCCCGGATGGGGTTTTTAGTCCTTGCGGATGGCTGAGATGGGGTCATACAACAATACAGTGTCCGAGCCAGGCGTGGTGGCGCACGCCTTTAATCCTAGCACTTGGGAGGCAGAGGCAAGCGCATCTTTGTGAGTTCAAGGCCAGCCTGGTCTACAGAGTGAGTTCCAGGACAGCTGGGACTACAGGGAGACCCTGTCTCGAAAAGACCAAAAAAAGAAAAACATACACACACAAAAAAACCGGCATTCACAGGGCAGGGCTGAAGAGATGGCTCAGTGATTAAGGGCCCAAGTTTTGGGGCTGGACAGATGGCTTAGCGGTTAAGAGCGCCAACTGCTCTTGCAGAGGACCCGGGTTCGATCCCCAGCACCCACATGGCGGCTGAGAATCGTCTGTCACTCCGGTTCCAGGAGAACTCCGGTTCCAGGAGAATCCGACACCCTCTTCTGACCTCTGCGGCATTGCACGACATGGGTGATAATAAATAAATAAATAAATAAATAAATAAATAAATATAAATAAATAAATAAATAAATAAAAATTAAAAAAAAAAAAACCAACAAGTACAGTGTCCGCATACTTCCTAGGGACTGACACCTTGTATCAGTCCTTACCCAGGCCTGGACTCCTCTACAGAATAAACAGGGAAGATTCTCATCATTCCTCAAAGCATTTACTTGACTCTCTTTCTCTCTTTCTCTCTTTCTCTCTTTCTCTCTCCCTCTCCCCCTCCTTTCCTCCCTCCCTCTCAATTTCCTTTTCTCTCTCCATATTTAGATCCCTTCTCAAATACACCTTTTGATAAATCTTGTATCATCCAATGTAAAGAAAAATTTAAGACATCAATAGGGTCTAATTTAATAATCTGCCTAATATTTATTGGCTTCTGATACTTTCTGTTTTTCAGACTAATGCATTTTTATTGCCTTTCATACTCCAGGAGCTCATGTGTTTGTTGTGCTCCTAAATATGCAGCATTTGAGAGAGTTCAGGGCAGCGCTAGAAAGAATTTTCAAAGGAGTGCAAAAAAAAAAAATCCAACAAAAAACAAAAAACAATGTATCAGTGTAACCATCCTGTGTAGTCTACAACTGACTCTTTTCAACTTCAGAACAGACCCTCTTAGGCAGGTTATAAGAAACCCTGAGGGCTTATTTCTAGAATCCATGAGAATCTGAGATAGAATGTTGTGTTCTTTAACAAAACGTTCCATGTCCACCTAGAATTATCAACACTGAAAACCTCAACTATCTTCAGACATCTAAGATAAAGCCTGAGCTTGTCACCACTTTACCTTCATCTGCTTAGCATCTAACCTTGCCCCCCAAAATGACCTGATGCATCTGTCAGACAAGGAGAATTCCCACCCCAGGATCCCCGAGCTCCAGTCACAGACTACCAGAGCAAACCTGGGGCTGAACATCAAGGTCTACTGCTCCTTGCAGTAGAATGTACACCCAGGCAGCTCAGTGCTGGAGTGCTAGAAGGGGCTTTCAGAGGCACTGGGAGCCAGGGCTTTGGTCTGGACTGATGTCAGGTTGTTTGGGAAGGCAGGGAGGCAGGGCTTTGATCTGAACAGGATGCTGTTGCCAAGCAGGGGTTAATTCCGTGACCAATATCTTAATTCAAAGCTTTTTAAACTCTGGGCCATGACTCCAGAGGAGTCAGAAAAAATTTAGCAACAATAAAATGTTGTGAACATATAACAATCCAAACTTCATTCCAAATCCAACATGTGGCAAACTCCAGGTGTTTCTGGTAGTGCTCACCCATGTTGCATCACTTGACCTCACCACCAGCTTGTCAGATTTGGCTGTCCATCTCTCAGGGAAGGAGCACACAATTCAGCACTTCTAGCCCAAGATCCGTCATCCAATGCAGTTATTATTTTTTTCTAAAACTCTGCATTGAGAATAGCCAATACTTGTTAGATGTTCATTTTAAGATAACATGGTCCCTTATCTATTTACCATGGAATATTATTTTGTCTATGGGTAGCTTCCTAGAAATTCCTGTGGTCTCATCTGTGGACATTAAGCCTGAAAATAGATTCCCTCTTAGAAGACATGTATTAATAACTGGGTACCTGTAGTGTGACACTGTTCCTTGGGAAATGTGAATAAATGTCTACTCACCCCAGATAGTGAACTTCTTCTTCTTGCTTCTTGTTCTTGATAGTCTTTGCTGTGGTCTGATGGCAGACCACAGCAAAGACTATCAGTTAACCCTAGTGAACCAATGAGTTTGCTGGGTATATTTTCAGAACTCTATGTGGAAAGGTATTTATAGGAGTGTGGACAGCTCAAAAGTAGCTGCATCACCCAAAGCCCACCAAAACATGGGTGATGACTCACAAATGGTTAAACCTTGGGAATACTCTACAAGACTTGTGGGCAGGTAGGCAGACTGGAGAGCTTCTCCCAGGAATTTCATCTGGCGTGGGGGTTCCTCTGCAGTCCTTATTGATAATATTACCTTGGGGAGAGAGGGGCCTTGTGTAGCAGGTCTGTTTCAGGGACTGAGAGTTATGAGGGTTTTACTTCCTGAGTCTTAAGGAGTCTCCCTTTGGAACTTACTGAGTCTTAAGGACCTTCCCTCCAGGATAGAACATCTCACCTTCAAGGAAATTGCTATACAGCAGACCTCTGAGATGGTAATTATAGCTATACAGGAAAAGCAAAGGCATAAACTGTTTTAGGAACAAACTACAGCAGTGGCTGGATATGTGTGATGTCAGTCACAGAGTACAAAGCCCTGGTAAGATCAAGGCTTTCCTTCAATAAGAAAAATGGCAGCTCTGGTAATTTCTGAAAAGAAACATTACTTGATCATTAGAAACAACTGTGCCTATAGTCAGAGAACTACCTTTGGGAAGTGTTTCTTAAAGCTGGCTGATTATCAGATTCTCTGAGGTACTTAGAAATAAATGCCATTTTAACAAAGACACAGTGGACAGAGCTCTCAAAGACATCCGATGAATATGGCACCTCAGGCCTGTATTAGTTACCTCTCTCCTTGCTGGGGCCTGACAGCAAGCAGCTCAGGGGAGAAAGGGTTTATTGTGGCTTACATTTTAAGAAAATATACAGTACATCATGGATCCTCTCTCTGAAACTGTGAGCCAAATACATTCTTCCTTCTATAAGTTGCCTCAGTCATGGTGTTTAATCACAGCAATGGAAAAGTAACTTACACAGAGTGAAGGATAAGAAGACAGAAGCCAAGGGTTATTGATGTGAGATCAAGAGGCAAAGAAGGTAAATAGTTTCTAGAAGCTAGAAAAATCAAGGAAAGAGATTCTCCTCCTATAGAACCTCCAGAAGGAAGGGAATCATGACTATTGTTCTAAACTATATTACAGGACTATAGTCATAAAACAACCTAGTACTGGCACAAAAACAGAACTGTCAAACCAATGGAACAAAACTGAAGATACAAACATGCACATACAATTTCAGCCACCTCATATTTGACAAAGGCGTCAAGAAGACTCAATAGAGGAAAGACAGCATCTTCAGCAAATGGTGTTGGCAAAACTGGATCACCACTTGTACAAGAATAAAATTAAACCCCTACCTCTTGCCCCGTACAAAAATCAACTCCAAATGGATCAAAGACCTCAACGTGAAACCTGAAACTCTGAAGGTGATACAAGAAAATGTTGGCAGCAACCTACAAGACATAGGCGTAGGAGAAGACTTTCTAAATCAGACAGTAGCTATGCAGGAAATAAGGTTGACAATGGACAAGTGGGACCTCATTAAACTCAAAAGCTTCTGTACAGTGAAAGAAACAATCAGGGAAGTGAAGAGAAAACCCACAGAGTGGGAGGAAACCTTCACTGCTGATACATCTGATAGAGCATTAACTTCCAGAATATATAAACTACTCAAAAAACAAGAAAGAAAATAAATGACTCACTCAAAAGATGGAATAAAGAGCTGAACAGAGACTTCACAAGTGAGGAAATAAAGATGACTGAGAAACACCTTAAAAATTGTTCAACATCGCTAATAATTAAGGAAATGCAAATTAAAACCACCTTAAGATTTCATCTTATTCTGGTAAGACTAGCTATGATCCAGAAAACAAAGGATACCAAATGTTGGAGAGGTTGTAGGGGAAAGGGGAACACTCATCCACTGCAGGTGGGAATGCAAACTCATGCAACCCCTATGGAAAGCAGTGTGGAGAACTCTTAAGAAACTGAAAATGAGCCCTACCACCTGACCCAGTCGTACCACTCCTTGGTATATACCCACAAGACTCATCCTATGGCAGAGATACATGCACATCCATGTTTATTGCAGCTCTCTTCACAATAGCGAAGAGCTGGAAGCAACCCAAGTATCCCCCGACTGACGACTGGATAGAGAAAATGTGGTACATCTACACAATGGAGTTCTATGCAGCGGTAAAGAAAGATGACATCATGAACTTTGCAGGTAAGTGGATGGAATTAGAAGATATAAGTAAAGTAACACAGTCCAAGAAAAACAAATGATGAATGGTATCCCTCATTTGTGGATGCTAGCAACAAGTACCTAGTTGTAAGGCAAACTGAACAATGTTAATGTTATATCTGAAAGCAACTGTGCTCTTATAATGTGAATCCGTTAATGGGCTCTAGAATTAACCTGTCACTTATTTTCAGACATTATAATTTTGGTATATGGGTGGAGGGTATGTATGCAGATTTTAGAGTAATATAAAATTAAAAGGGAAAAATGTGAATCCCAAAATATGATTTGGAAATAACATATAGTTTATTTTCAGATGATATAATGGTAGTATGGGTGTGACACATATATAGTATATATACATATACATATATACAAAGCAATACATAATTTGTATTGCTTCAACATATGTATATACATATATATATACACATATGTTGAAGCAACACAAATTGGAGGGAACAACAACAACAAAAGAAATGGGACAAAGAACCAACTAAAACAGTAAAGTTATCTCCAAAACAATAATCCTCTGCTTTGAAAAACTTTAAAAAGACTCAGGAAAAGATACAAGACATATATGGCAGAACCCATGAACTTGGGTGGGGTGGGGGACATGGAAAGGGGAGTGAGTGTAAACTGGAATGAGAAATGATGTATGAAATGCACGAAACTTCAATAAAAGTATTAAAAAGAATAAAATTTACGGTGTATATTTAACATTCATATTATAATATAGGTCACATATTGATAATACAATGGTTATTACAGTGAAACAGATTAATTATATGTATATCCCTCATATAATCTACTTATGTAACTGCCTTCTCAATTTAGACTTCTGACTTTCAGAATTACAAGATAATATGCATGTGTTAAGCCAGTAAGTATGTAAGCAAAAGGAAGTTAAGGTATACATTCTTATTAGATTCTATTTCACACATTAGAAAAATAACAAATCGCTGAACAAAACAAAGATATACAGAAAAAAAGACTCTTACCATCTCCATTCTGTTTTGCCCCAAATTCTATCTTTAAGAAGAACCAGTGTTGACAACCTTGTGCTTACCGTTCCATAGCCCTCTCATGCATGAACAATTACATACATACAAACACACAGACTTCAGAAGGGCTTTATAGAATGTTTAAAAAAAAGAATGTTTGCTGTGGTCGTTGTTACAATGGCCCAATATTTGCACATTCCTTTTCTTTGTACTGGTGTCAAATTTCCATTGACCAGCTTTCCTTCTCTTGGTAGCTGATGAACACTGCAGGGTGTGTAGAGGTTTTGCAACCCTTTTACTAGTAATGAATCTCAGGTTAATTCTGTTTTGTGAACAATGCTGTCAATATCTCAGAGTCTTAAGTGGAGTCTTCAGTGATCACTAGAGATTTTTAAACTATTTTTATTTTATATGTTTCAGTGGATTTCCTGCATGTATAAAAGTGCACCTGTGTGATGCAATGCCCTTGGGGGTCAGAAGAGGATGCCAGATACCTTGGAGTTACAGATGGTTGTTAGCTGCCATGTGGCTGCTGGGAATCAAATCCAGGTCCTCTGTAAGAGTAATCAGTGCTCTTAATGACTGAGCCATCTCTCTGGCTTCTTCGTTATTTTTTTTTAACATTTATTTATTGTCTGTGTGCATGTCATGGTATGTGTGTGGAGGTCAGAGGACAACTCCCAAGAGTCAGTTCTCTCTTTCTACCATGTGGGTCCTAGAGATAAAACTCAAGTTCTCAGGCTTGGCAGCAGGTGCCTTTACCCACTGAGCCATCTTGTCAGCCCCCACTAGATGTTTTATTTCCATAAACTCCACTTTAAAAAAATGAGACTGTTGGGTCCAGAGGGACATGTGCCTTTGAGTCGACATTGTCATACTTCTTTCTAAAGAGCCAGTGATGATGTGCAGTCTCCCCAGCCCCCCTCCATGGCTGAATGTGCTCATTTCCTGGTATCCAGCTATCTGTGGGTGCTTTACATTTTAAGATCTTTGCTCAGTCTAGTGGATGTAAAATGTTCTTTTTGTTTCTGTGTTAGTTTAAATGCTCCTGACTGCTAAACAGATAATCGTCTTTTCCTATATAAGCTGCCTATTTGGAATTCCTCTTTTGTTAAATGTTAATTCATGTTCCTGCCTTTTTTCCTGTTGTGTCATTTCTTGTTATTAGTTTCTAGATGTTAAACAACACAACAACAACAACAACAACAACAACAACAATATATTCAAGAGCCCTCCCTGGAAATCTGATTCAGTAGCTCTGGCCTGGGGCCTCTGGAGTTAACATTCAAGCTCTCTTCATGATTCCAATGCTTCAACTTCCCCTTGATGGAACTGAGGCCAAGAGCCTGGGATTACCTTCTGTGATGGATAATCTTCACTGTCCACTTGCTTGGCCTTAGAATCACCATGGAGATACACCACTGAGTGTGTCAATGAAGGGGTCCCCAGAAAGGTTTAACTGAAAAGAGAAGACCTCCTTAAATGTGGGTGCCAACAGCCCATGTGTGGGTGAAAACTGAGAGCACAAGCTGAATGTCAGTATCCTGACTTTGGATGAAATGTGACCAGTGGTCCTGTGTGCCTAATGTCATTCCTTCCCTGCCATGCCATGATGGACTCTGAGCCAAAACGGGCCCTTCATTCCTCCAGTAAACTGCTTCTTCTCAGGTGTCTGCTCACCGCAATGGGGAGAACAGCTAAATACATAGACAAGATCTTCCAAACGCCTCATCTAAAAGTTCTGATCTCTTTTCCTGGTCATACTCTATAGCTGTTGGGAAGTCTCCAGAGTCTTCACTGAGCACTGTATATATTGCCTCATACATGTCTGTGAACCTGATTCTGAGAAGGCATCTATGGGTGGCTCGCCTTAGCAAGCTAGAGTTTAGAAACAATAAGCAAAATCAATGGGGAGTTTTTCTTCTATACATCTAAGATAGCCCCACTTAGTTTCCATTATAGCATTTTCAATTATGGCCACTCTTCCTAGGATATTGCCCTGGTATATCTAGGACTGTTTTAGCCAGGAAAAAAAACAAAACAAAAAAAAAACCCTGCTAAACTCCAGTAAAGTCCTGAGTCCTGAGCAAAGTGAGAAAGCCTATCACTCTCTGTCTCCACACTTGAAGTTAAAGCTTCCCAGGTTTTTCTGTGCAGATCCAGTGCTCATCGATTCAGAGCTAAAGTTGACTGCTGCTCAGTTTATAGAGGTTCATCTTAGGTGTTAAGGCTTTTCCATAAAGCAAGCCATCCACTAATGTTCACCGGTCACTGTCTCCACACTTCCCCCTTTGACATGTGATCGGCAGCACTTTCTACTACCAGGTAGATTCCTCCATCCACACTCATTCTGGGTTGGCCAAGTGAATTGCTTTGGCCAAGAGGACAACAGCAGATATAAAGGAAGCAAAGAACTACATGTATCCTGTTATTGCTAACCAGGCTTAGCTAACCAGGCTGGAGGAAGCAATGCTTAGGTAACCTGCAGAATCAATAACTGTAGTGTTAAGCCACACAGTTCGGAGCCAGTTTGTTACATAGTCAAGAGTAACCACTGATCCATTAACTGAAGGCCTTCACACGTGCTCAGGTGCCAAGGAAAGTGGATCTTCCTGTTTAGATCCGGATTTCTGAGGAATAACTGAATGACGGAGCAGTACAGTCCATCCCAGAGTCCAGATTAACTAAGGGTTCACAGTCAAAGATAGAGTGTTAAAAGAAACTAATGGATAAATAGATAAAGCCCAAAGTACCTCATATCTTTTCTGAAATTCTTGAGAAAATGCCCAGAAAGAATTCTATTAATAGGTACTACAGAATTTCAAATCCTCTGTCCATGTTCTTCCTCTTGATACCATCTATGTGTGCAGCTGCCCCCAAATCTCTCTTCTTGAAGATTCCCCAAGACTGTTCTCCTTGTACCATGTCTGTATCTTTCATTATGTGAAGTTCTTTCTTTCCCTCCTTTCCAGAAGCACCCCTTTTATGTTCCAATATACATTATCATGCATGCAAGTACACTGCTGCCTGTGTCTCTGAGGCTGCATATCCCTTGGTTGAGAAAGAGCTGGAAAGATGGAATGAGCCCTCTAGACCTGGGTGGGAGCAGGACAGGTAGCAGCTGCGGGAAGTGGGTGAGCATCACACAACTTTTTATATTTACTTTTGTGGGGCTGGGGATGGAAGCTGTACTGGCTAGTTTTTGTCAGTTTGACCCAAACCAGAGTCACCTGGGGAGAAGGAAGCTCAACCTGGGAATTTTCTCCTTCATATCGGCCTGTGATGATGCTGGTGAGTCAGTTTCTTAATGGCTAATTGATGTAGGAAGGTGCAGCCGCGTGAGTGGTGCCATCCCTGGGCAGATGGGACTGGGCTATATAAGAAAGATAGCTAAGCTGGCCAGTAAGCAGCATTCCTCCCTGGTCCTTGCTTCAGTTTCTGCCTCTAGGTACCTGATTGAGTTCCTGGCTGACTTCCCTCAAAGATGGGCTGTGCTTTGGAAGATTAAGATGCAATAAACCCTTTCTTGCCCAAGTTGTTTTTGATCAGTGTTTTATCACAGCAGTAGAAAGTACCCAAGGCTTCATGTACTCTAAGAAGTGTACCGTCACTGAACTATGTCCCAGCCCCAATAATCCACTGTGGCTCATAGGAATCAGTGGTGCATAAAAACATGAGTAAAATTTGAAGTTGAGTCTAGATAAAGTGTCTCAAAGGGTTATGGCAAATACATTTTAAAACTTTCTGAGAAACCAGCAATACAGGACTAAAAGTTTGGATGATCTTAGTTGAGCACAGAAATGTAGGGAATTGTGGGGTGGGAGGGTAAGATGATGTGCTTTGGGGGAGACTTGATATTGATGACAAACATGCTTACATTGTTTTATTTTAAATGTAAGGAAAATTTTTAAAATTACATTAAAAATGAAGGAAATGCTGGCACGGTGGAGCATACCTGTGAACCCAGCACTCAGGAGGCTGAGGAAGGAGGATCACAAATTTAAGGCCAGCTTGGGCTACATCATGAGACTCTGTCTTCAAAATAAAATAAGAAAAATATTAGATGAACATAGTAATAAATATAATTTTCGATCCACTAGAAAGAGTATATAAAATAATCCAGCAGACCATAGATTATGCTGCAACTGGAATAACTCTAAAGTTACAACTTGGCTTGGGGGAACATGAGCATGGGGGAGCATGTGCTATAATTCCAGCACTCAGAAGGCTGAAGCAGGAGGATTGCCATGAATTTGAGGCTGTCCTGGACTACATAGTGAGTTCAAGGCCAGGCTGGATTACAGTGTGAAATCCTGTCTCAAATAACAACAGCAACAAATCAGTTTGGATGAACTAACATCATACTATTTAGGCATTTATGCAGCCAAATCTTTCTAATATCTCTAAGAAAATACATGCTGTTTCTTTCTTCCAATCACTGCATGTTTTCTCTTAGATTTATTCTACTTACATTACACAGTGCTATGATTATGAACATACTGATCTTAGAGGGGGTCTTTTGGGAGAGGCTTTTATTTCTTTTTGAGACAGGGTCTAACTATGCATCCCAAATTGACCTAGGTCTTCCTGCCTCAGTCTCCCTAGAACTGATATTATAGCTGTGTGCTACCATGTCTGGCTTAATCTTGATCCTATTTATTTATTATTTATTTATTTATTTATTTATTTATTTATTTGTGTGTATGTACATATGTACATAGACTACAGCAGAACAATAGACATACAGAGGGCAGAGGGAAACTTATGGGAGTTGATTCTTTCCTTCTTCTGTGTGCATCCTGGGGTTGAACTCAGGTCACCAGGCTTAGTGGGAGCTGATTCTTTCCTTCCTCTGTGCGTCCTGGGGTTGAACTCAGGTCACCAGGCTTAGTGGCAAGCCTTTGCCAGCTCAGCCATCTTGCTGGCCCAATCTGGTTTTTTT
Source organism: Rhizomys pruinosus (assembly GCA_009823505.1). Lineage (NCBI taxonomy): Eukaryota > Metazoa > Chordata > Mammalia > Rodentia > Spalacidae > Rhizomys > Rhizomys pruinosus. The sequence continues at coordinate 2,173,263 of VZQC01010960.1, read as the reverse complement.
TTTTTTAATTAAAAAAAAGTTATTCAAAAGAAGTTGTTAATTTTGCATATTTATTAATCACTGCAGTGAATTTTTAAAACAATTATAAGAGATTTTCACGGGCTTTCTAAGTAGTGATAATTTCCAGTTAGTCATGGGAGTATATACCTATAATCTTAACACTCTCAAGGCAGAGGTACAAAGATCAAGAGTTCAAGGACAGCATGAGCTATACAAGACCTTGTCTTTAAAAATAATGTACGCATGCCTTTAATCCTAGCACTTGGGAGGCAGAGGCAGGTGAATCTTTGTGAGCTCAAGGCCAGCCTGGTCTACAGAGTGAGTTCAGGACAGCTGGGGCTACAGGGAGACCTTGTCTGGAAAAGACCCCCCCCAAGAAAAATAATAATGCAATGACAATTTCCTCCTCATGTCTTAAACACTGAGGTCTTTTACTTATATTCATGTCTGTTGAATTGACCTACATTCTCAAAATCATGAAACGGTACTGTTTATTTTCTTCTTCCTTTTGAATTTCAAGGGAAATGTCTTTGGTGGTTCAGCATCAAGTATGATGCTGCCTAATGGTTAAATACATGTTATTAATTTAAATTAAGGAATTATCCATTTAAAAAGTTTTTAAAAATTAAGGAGAATTGAATGTTAAAATTCAAACTATTCTTTAAAGCAACTAGAATAGACTCGAAACATATTTTTAACATAACTTGATCATGTCCAATTAGTTTAAACCTCTTTTGTAAGGAGTACAGCTTAATTTCTCTAAAACATGCAGAAAATTTGTACTAAATAGCAGCATGTGGGGCCCACAGAAAGGTTGCCTCTTTTTTTCTTCATTTAAGTTTAATAACTCAAAATCATGCTTTTTAATATTGTGCTTATTCAATTATTTCGAGTTTCTGTCACAAATATTTTTTTTCCCTGTAGGTTACAATACATCAAATCTGATTAATGCAGAAAGCTCTGACATATTTTACTGAGTTGATTTGTACCTCTTAATGTTTGGAATTTATATAGTTAGCTGACAGCCTGGCTAAGGCAGTAAAATACTGAGAAGTAAAAATACAAGCTTATTCTTTGTTAGCATATGTTTCTGTATCAGAGCCATAAACTTCCAAATTTGCAAATTTTGTTCATATGCTCTGATTATGAGGAACAAGTTGCAATGTGGATTTTCTCAAGTTTAAAAAGAGCAACCTTGCTGGATGTGGTGGCCACACCTTTAATCACAGCACTGTGGAGGAGGCAGAGGTAGCCAGATCTCTGAGTTCAAGGCCAGCCTGGTCTACAGAGTGAGCTCTAGGCCAGCTGGGACTAAAGGGAGACCCTGTCTCAAAAAGACCAAAAAAAAAAAAAAAAAAAAAAAAAAAAAGGAGCAACCTAAAGATCTAATTTTCTGGGGAGATATGCACAAATTCTACTAAACAGCTTTCTTGGAGTTATGTAAAAATAACACTCCTTCCAGTCTTGATCTAAAGGTACCATCCTCCAGGAAGCCTCCCTCAACTCTTGAAATCAAGTCGAGTGCCCTTTCTCTGTATTTCTGGAATCTTCGCCTTCCTTCACTGCCCTGTATTACAGTATAGTACATGGCCTTGTCCCCTGACACTCGCTTGGAGGCAGCTCTATGAATGCAGCAGCTGCTGTTGCTGACCTGACGCTGGGCATGTCATGTCTGGTGAACAGCATGCAAGTGGACAATGGCCGCTGAGATGCCAGCAGGAGCATCTGTGAATGAGCAGCCCAACAGTAACAGCTCAAAATGTACATTCCCATTTCCAAAATCCCTTTAAAAACACATTTTATAGGGCCGGGCATGGTGGCGCATGCCCTTAATCCTAGCACTTGGGACGCAGAGGCAGGTGGATCTTTGTGAGTTCAAGGCCAGCCTGGTCTGGTCTACAGAGTGAGTTCCAGGACAGCTGGGACTACAGGGAGACCCTGTCTCAAAAAGACCAAAAAAAAAAAAAAAAGCACATTTTATAATATTTAAAAATTCTTGTGTGAAGAGGGATATGCAAAAGATGAATCAGAATAAAACAATCAAATCATGAAGATGTTTTTCTTTTCTAAATGCAACTATTATACTTAGCAACCTAAAGACCTGTTTTTCTGGGGATGTGTATAGAGTCTTTATTAAGTATCTTTCTTTTTTTTTTTGCAATTGTGTAAAACTAAGGGAACTTAGAGGAAAGTGGAGTCAAAGGAAATATTCTAAAATGTGCTCTGAGCTCCCTCCAGCCTCAGCCCAGATATAACCCTCCTCTAGGAAGCCTGGACACATGGATGGGATCAAATGTCCCACTTCTGGGTTTCTAGAAGCTTCTTACAAAAAATGAGGTATGGGGCTCCGAGTATTGATTATTTCTTCTCTCTGCTTCAGGGGGACTATACTCCTGGGCCTCTTGTGATGGAGTCACCAATGCCATGGCACTTGTTCTTATAAGGGAATTAAGAAGGAAAAAAAAAAAAAACTGGACATCCAGTCTGGAGCGTTGCTGGCATGAGTCCCTCCAGGGCTCCTCTCTTTAGGCACAGTGCATGCACTGCTGTACAGAGTGGCAGTTCTGCCATCCTGGTCTCAATGTGAGGGCCACATGAAGCAGGTTCCTTGCCTGTGGAAAATGGGCATGATCCAGTGAGCTGTTAAAATTTGTAATATGAAGTCACAAGGAATTGGGGATTATTTGTCATTGAATTAGAATTTAGCTTATCCTGACTTGTATTCTGTAAGATGAAGTTTGCTTCATCATGTCTTAAACAGAAGTATAGCAAAAGTAACTGTTAAGATAGAGTAAAATGTAAATGCAGACAGATTGGAACAGCAAGCCTTTCTGTGCAATAACAGAAGCGCCCGTTGGGAAGCTCTATGATCCTTTCTGCAGTGGTTCTCATTTGACTGTCAGAGCTATCTTACATAACAGGCGAGGATGTAGTTCTTTTTTTTTTTTTTTGAGGATGTAGTTCTTTGCTGTGACATTTGGGGCCGTTTGAACAGTTTAAGTTTAAGGGTTTTAATGCTTATAAAAAAAAGATAGGATGTAGCCCATCATATTACTATAGGACTCTTGTCTTCTTCAAGCCCTAAATGCCAGTAGCTGAACTGATTCTTATCAGTCTCTGAAGTGCAGGCTGTAAAAACAGGAGTTCTAAATGTCACTTTTGATGTGTGTTTTAGTGCCTTCCACCATCCCCGGTTGTTGGAGGAAACAGCCAGGCCATTAATACAGAAGCTCTTGGCTTTACTCAGGGCCCCACCAACTAGATTCAAACATCTGTGGAAAAAGCAGTTAAGATCTTTGAAAGATCACCAGGCTCAGCGTCAACAGACTGGTATGGAACCCATCATTCTGTGAGTTACAAAGCATTTGAGAGGCTGTGCAAATCTCCCCATCTTTCTTAATTGCTTTTTATCTATTAAATGCCATATAATGAGTATTCTTACAAAGTGCATGAGATAGTGTTACAGAGCTCAAAGTACTAACTTCTTCACTCTATGAAGTACTTGGTAGGAATAGTTGGGTTGCAGATATACCCAGAGAGAGCTTACTACTAAATTCTGGCCAAAAACATCTCAAAAGATGAGTATAAAGCAAAGTTTGTTTCTGGCATTGACTCAAGGGTCTCTCTCAAGAGTAAGTAGAGACTGGCTATCACTTGGGTGGACTGCCCACCTACATGCACACTCACACCGTGGACCAGCTGTTCTTGAGCTTTCTGGACTCTGTATTTTAGTCAGTTTTCACCAGTGCCTCTGCTTGTAGACAGGAAAGTGGCTCAGCCTCCCTGTTTGAGCAGCTCAGCGAAACATGTCCATAGTATAAATGCTCTGAAGTTTGATGTTTATGGTTCAGTTAAAACTTATGTCTCTACCTGCAACTCTGTTCAGGAATTCTTACTGTGAGCCCTCTCAGATTCTGCTACTCGCAACACTGGGCCAGTCAACAATGCAGGCTTAAGTTTGAAGCTGACATCATTTTGAAGAATGAATTTGGTTGGAATTATTGTTTGGTTATGGGTTCTAAGTCAACAGTCTTCCTGCGTAGGCCAGGGGGTGGAGGTGTGCAGAGTATGTACGTCATGTTTTCATGGTCTAGTAGAGACTCAAAGAGGTTGTTAAAGGGAAAAAGGACTGAGTAGAAAAGGACTTACAGTTTTCTTTGCCTTCCCACTAACTTTATTAAGGTTGTTTTGGGTGGCAGAAAGTATAATCTCTGTAATAAATTTTTGATTTCTTTCAAAATTTGATTTTATTTGATTTTAAAGTTCTTATTCAAATATATGCAAGATGGGGTTTCATTTCAGGCATCTTTTATGTGTATGGGCCTCAGTAAGAACAGTATAACCTAGAATTCTCAAATTCCTTAGAGACCAAAGTCTAATATTACAATTTGAGTTTGTGGGAATAGAGAGCACTTTTTAAAAATATATTTTTATTGTTATTAAACTTTTTCATATATCATACATCATTTCTCAATCCAATTTAGAGTCATTTCCCTTTCCATGCCCCTCCACCCCACCTGAGTTCATGCACTCTGCCATACATTGTTGGGCCCTGTGGGCCCTAGAGAATGCAGCTTACTGTAACCCCCTGAGCCTGACTAGAGCTTAGCGACCTGTCTCTGGCCGGTCACTTGCGCATAGGAGTGACTCAGCATAGCCCAACCTGAAAACACCTACAACCGATGTGGCAAGTTACTATTGGCCCAAAGCTATCCCCCCACTCTACGTATTTCCTCTCCCATCTTCTTTTCTCCACCCCTTCTGCCAAGCATATATAAGCCACTGCCTGATGCAATAAAGTGAGTCCTCACTTCAATGAGCTCCCAGTCCGGTGTGTTCTCTTGCGGACCATCGACACTCATCATCCCGTTCAGCCCCATCCACTGAGGAGGCCAGCTGGTTCGAGCCTCCTCTCCCCTGTCCCTCTTCAGGTGATGCCACAATACATGTCTTACATCTTTTTCTGAGTCTTTCCAGAGTTTTTTTCAAAGCAGAGGAGAGTACTTTTTTAGCATGTACAAGTCCCACTTTTTAAAAAAATTTTTATTTATTCTTATATGTGAATGAATGTACTGTCTGCATGTAGGTTTGTGCACCCATGTCATGCAATGCCGCGGAGGTCAGAAGAGGGTGTCAGCTTCCCCGAGAACTGGAGTTAAAGATGGTTCTCAGCCGCCATGTGGGTGCTGGGGATCGAACCCGGGTCCTCTGCAAGAGCAGTCGGTGCTCTTAACCTCTAGGCCATCTCTCTAGCCCCAAAGTCCCACTTTTTTAGTAGATACGTTTGATCCCCATGCCAAAAATTAAAAAAGAAAACAACTAAAATTTGAGTTTGCCTTTTATAGCAACGTAGGCTTTACTATTTTTCTTGGTTTTTGCTTTGAGGTCCTCCATTGGATACAGGCATTTTAGTCCACATTTATTAAATACTGTCTATTTGATACTTTGCATATTGCTATCATGTTTAATACTCCCAAGCATATTTCTGACACTGTTATTTGATTTTCATTTTGTTGATAAGCATAATGAGGCCTAAGGAAATGCAAGAATGCCCATTCTCACTTGGCTGATATGCAGCAGAGACTAGACTGGGACTCCTTCCTGGAGTGTCCCCCAGCTGAGCTGTAGCCAAGGTGTCTCTGTGGCAGTGTGAGGAGATGGGCTCATATTATCCTGAAAGGAAAGAGGAGAGCAAGGGGGGGGGGAATAAAATGTTTGAGAACGGTTTGAAGTATTTGGATATACATTAGAGTCACAGCATAGTTTGGAGCTTTCTTTTCTAAACACTGTCTTTTCCAGAAACATGGAACTATCTCCAGAACGGGGGATAGTCAAAGGGAGAACGGACTAGTCCTCATCAGAATCCTATATTGCTCATAAAAGCCAAGAGTCAATTGTGGGCTCTGTAAGTTGCTCAGTAGTCTCTGTTCTAAAATGTGAGGGCACCTACTTTACAGCCATGTCATGAACATTAACAACGTACTTCCTTACCTCAAAGGCCAGCACAGCAGTAACGGACGTTTACTGTCTCTAAGACCTAATGTGAAAAGATGTCCTTGGCATCATGTGACTAGAGGAGGGTGTAGAAAGGTAGCATGTGGGCTGGAGAGACGGCCTAGCGGTTAAGAGCACCGACCGCTCTTACAGAGAACCCGGGTTCGATCCCTAGCACCCATATGGCGGCTGAGAACCGTCTGTAACTCCAATTCCAGGAGAACTCCAGTTCCAGGGGAATCCGAGGCCCTCTTCCGACCTCTGCGGCGCTGCATGACACGGGTGCACAGACCTACAAGCAGACAGTACATTCATACACATAAAATAAATAAAATTTAAAAAAAAAGGCAGCATGTGAGAGTGTACTCACCCTAAATGTGCTTGTGTGTACCAGAAATGCCTGTGGTGTTGCATCCTCCTGTCATCCCTGTTCCCTCTGTGGCTGTCACCTCATTATTTTCTTACAAATATAAGTGATTCTTATAATTAAAATTTTTTTTCCCGGGGTTGGAGAGATGGCTCAGCAATTATGAGTATTTGCTGCTCCTCCAGATGACCCAAGTTCAGTTCTCAGAATGTCCATCGGGCATCTCTCAACCGACGGTAGCTACAGTTCCTGGGGATGTCACACCCTCTTCTGGTCCCCAGGGATACCCACACACATATACAGCCCCCCATACGCATAAAAAAAAAAAAAAAAAAAAAAAAAAAAAAAAAAAAGAGAATCATTCCCCTAAACAATAAAACAAAGATAAATAGCCCCAAGGAAAAGCTACCCCCAAACTCTGGTTTCTTCTATGGTTTCTGAATTCCAAGGTAATTTAGTAAGAAGGACACGACCAGTATCAGCTCAGTTCTCCTGTTGGGAGCAAGTCACTTAGTCTGGGTCTTTGGATTGCAGAATTATTACAAGCAGATATCTAAAAGCGTTTGTAACCTCATAAAAAATATTTCCACAGGTTTCTTTTCTACAGGCTTTCCTGAGGGAACATTTCATTCTTGGGGCTCTAAATTGTGATAACCAGAGTTTTACAAATTAATAACAACAATACTATCAATGGCACCATATTCTGCAACATCAATGGCTTTTTTCTGCTCACCCACAGGCTTGCCTTACCCTCACCATCCTCCTGCCTTAATCTCAAAAGTGGTGGGATTACAAGAGTATGCTACTGCACTGGGCTAGCATTTTCTTATTTAACCCACACTGTACATCCAAGGACTCCAGTGTTCTTTTAAGTGTCTTCTAAATGGGTGATATCATCGCCAAAGATTAAGATGATTTCAGGACATTTAATGCCAGCATCCATTGCATTTGCATAATAAAGCAAACCCAGGGGGCTCAGTGGTTAAGAGTGCTGGCTGCTCTTGCAGAGGACCTGGGTTCAGTTCTCAGCAACTATATTGCAGCTAACAATTGTTCATAACTCCAGTTAGGGGATCCAACACCCTCTTCTGAGGGCATCGCATGGCATGAGTGCACTTACATACATCCAGGCAATATACTGATACTCTTTTTTTTTTCATTTTAAAGAATAGTGCTTTATTGAGTAAGTTTTATTCACAGAAAAATAAGCTTTAATTTACAACAAATGCCAAATCACAGCAGAAAGCAATTTTCTTAATTTTCTATACTGATGGAAAGGCTCCCACTAATGAAAAAAAAGCCATAAAAGTGTATTCACAAATATAGTACTCTATCTCAAAACACTTGACAAAATTATTCACAAAACTAATATAATGGCACAAGAATCAGTCATCCTGTCAGGTGAAGTACAACAAAGAAAAAAATGCAAAAATCTAACAGAAAGTACAATCAAGCCTTGGTTACATCAAATCAAAAATGCAAATTTATTGCTAAGTATAGATAGAATGGTAAAATATACTTACATGGGAATCTTAAAAATGTTAAAAATCTGCCTGGCGTGGTGGTACACGCCTTTAATCCTAGCACTTGGGAGGCAGAGGCACTCGGATCTCTGTGAGTTCGAGGCCAGCCTGGTCTGCAGAGTGAGTTCCAGGACACCCAGAGCTACAGGGAGACCCTGTCTCAAAAAGACAAAAAAAAAAAAAAATGTTAAAAATCTTAAAAAATGTTTTTTAATAGCCAGGCATGGTGGTGCACACCTTTAATCCTAGCACTTGGGAGGCAGAGGCAGGTGGATCTTTGTGAGTTCAAGTCTACAGAGTAAGTTCCAGGACAGCTGGGGTTATAGGGAGACCCTGTCTCGAAAAGACAAAAAAAAAGTTTTTTAAAAGAAAGGAGTCCCCCAGTCTCCCCCCCCACTACATGTTCAGAATGTCCTCTGCATCTTGTATCCATAATACTAAACAGTACTTACCAGTAATTCCTGTACTAGACTCATTTTGGAATTACTATTAATACAGACAGAGGTGAACAAGGCATTGTATTTCTCAGTGGGGGGTTTCCTAAAGTCTTGCATGATTTAAAAATATTATCAACAGCCAAAACACCTCAAATCAGCATAAACATTATTTTATAACCAAACATGAACATCACAATAACAAACTGAATGTTAGTATGAACATATAGAAAATAAAAAGTTAGAAAGTTTGGAGATGTTTTAATCAGAATGGTTGAATAGGCTTTCCAACCTCAGGACAGGACTTTATGTTTTCAAGGAATAATGTAATTTTAAAACAATATTTTATTCGAAGTTCAACCATGCCAATAAATTCATTTCAAATATGCTAGACTAAAAGCTGACTGCCCTCTGGTGGGCTGTTTCTAAAATATTTAGTATCTCTTTAACTGACTTGCTTTAAATACTGCATGAGAGGATATTACAATTCAATTCCTGACAATAAAGTTATTTGAGAAAAGGAGAAAACCTTCAAATGTTAAATACTTTGTATTAATATAACGTGAGTAGCTAATTTCCTATTTTAAAAGTAATTTTCTAATTTGTGAATAAATTTATTTGATTTTTTAAATCTCAAAATGAGAATAAAAGAAAAACATTTTCTAGAGGTTCAATTTCAATTTTGAAATGCTGACATCTTGGTAATTTTCAATTGCTTTTAGCAATGGAATAAATGAAATGCTTATTACATTTAAGTTCTGTTCCTTGTTACTATTTAAGTGTAATTATATTGTTTTAAAAAGAAATAGAAGGAATATAATTCTATTCCCAATTTAAAAAATTGATTCAAGAAAAATAAAAAAGCTTAAAAAAGCAGTGCATCAAGATACAAGAACTAAGATGTGTGTAATATAGAGAAGAATCTTTAGAGAGTATTGACAAAGGCGCTGGTCTACATTGGGAGTTCCAGGCTAGCCACTGCTACAGTGAGATCCTGTCGAAAGAAAGAAAGAAAGAAAGAAAGAAAGAAAGAAAGAAAGAAAGAAAGAAAGAAAGAAAGAGAGAGAGAGAAAGAGAGAGAGAGAAAGAAAGAAAGAAAGAAAGAAAGAAAGAAAGAAAGAAAGAAAGAAGGAAAGAAAGAAAGAAAAATTATTTGAACTACTCATTCTGTGACCTGACAGGAGCTGCTCCTCCTCTGTTCACAGGTCCCCTGACACACTGAGGTTCTGCTGGGCTGACATTTCAGGCAATCTAACCAGGTGTGTCAGTTTTCATCTGGCTCTGTGGATTTTCCTACGTTAGCAGTAACCTTCCAGGTAATCCTGCCATGAGACCATTAGCTCTAATTCAGAATTCCAACTCAGGCTGTAAATTATTTCTTTGGCACCTGTGCCCCATCCTTATGTGAACAAATCTTATAAATAATATTTGAGTTCACATTAATATAAGTACTTTAAACAGCTGAAGATTGGACATATAAAAACAAAAAAGATGGCATATTACTTAAAAAAAAATCTTAGAATCTCTGTAAGGAAAATGCAAAAAAGGAACTGAACTTTAAACTGAAGTTTATATGGTCAGTTTTATGAACGTCAGAATGTCAGCATCAATGCTGAAAAGCCTTTTGGGCCTTGCTCCTGAGGACTGGTAACACTATCTGCAGTGACAGAAATTTTAATTTTGTTGTCTCTTAAAAGAAAACTATCCTTTGAAACAATAGTACTGGGCTGGAGAGATGGCCTAGCGGTTAAGAGCGCCGACCGCTCTTGCAGAAGACCCGGGTTTGATCCCCAGCACCCACATGGCGGCTGAGAACCGTCCGAAACTCCAATTCCAGAAGAGCTCCAGTTCCAGGGGAATCCGACGCCCTCTTCTGACCTCCGCGGCATTGCACGACACGGGTGCACAAACCTGCATGCAGACAGTACATTCATACACAAACAGAAATAAATAAAATTAAAAAAAAAAAAGAAAAGAAACAATACTACTAAAGGTTGCAATCACATCTTGAAATCATGTTAATTCCATGGTTGTAAATACTTAGCTTTATGTAAAGGCATGCTGCTCAGGTTGTTGAAATCATGCCAACCACCAAATACAGTCTTTTAGGGAGAAGCATTTGAAATAGCAGCAACTGCAGTGCGTACTACCTTTCTAAAAAAAGTCAAGAAAGCAACATTTTCAGATGTTGCCTGCAAGTATATTGAAGCATGGTAACTTAAAACAAAACAAAACAAAAAACCCTTTCATTTAAAAACGAATTTACCAGAGGCAGATGGATCTCTGTAAGTTCAAGGCCAGCTTGGTCTACATAGTGAGCTCTAGGCCAGCTGGGACTAAAGGGAGATCCTGTCTCAAAAAAGATCCCCCAAAACTAATTTACATATGCAATGTCCTTAAAAATATCAAGATGCCACTCCCATGAGATTTAGCCCCCCTCCTACCAAAAGAAAGTGGAAATACAGAAGTGAATAATATCTCTGAATTATTGCTATAAATTTGTAGGGCAACTAGCTTTTTATTAAGGCTTGCTGGAACTTAGTTTTGAATGCTAAGAAACACAAAGCAGTCATTTCATTTTTTTTCCCCTCTGTCTGCAGAGACAACTCAGCTAAAGTGAGCTCTCAAGGATTTTGTTTTCTGGGATTCTACACCCCCACCCCAAAGTCAAAGGACTTAGATGTCTGTGCTCAATCGAGTTGTTAGTCTTTAATTTGAAAAAAATGTGCAGTTCCAAAGAATTTAGCATTAATGTTCACGCCATGTTTTCTGATGGTTCTGAAATATATGAACAGAAACACGGGCGTTGTAGGTTATCTAGAGTAAAAATGAGTCATCCTACGTAACACTTCAGATTAGAAACTGTGTAGCGATCATGCTTGTCTTGTATCTAAATATCTACAGTCCTACCATTCTCCAGGAGCTGCAGTGTCCAGCACATCAATATTCCTGTAGTTTTAAATGGGATTTTTTTTCCTGCCACTTCTAGTCAGCTCCTGTGTTGCACATTGCTTTCTCCATCAACAGAGGGCGCTCTGCGGTTTGCCAAGGAACTCAGATGCTTTCGGGGTCTGTTACAGGCGAAGCAGGCGCCAGCCCGGGTTAGCATAGTTTACTCCAGTAACAGGCAGAAACTCTTCCAACTGGCCAGTGTATAATTTATTGGAAATGCTGCTGATCATTGAAACAGCATACGTGAATGAAAGAGAACCCCGTGATTTACAAAAGTCGGGTGCAAGTGACTTCTAAGGTATTGGCGTGTTATTATTTGAATATCTCCCAATCACTTAGTGTTGGGAATGATCATAAGATAAAACCGCAGTGCAGGCTGGAATACAGGCTCACCTTGTGAAGCGTGCACGCAACAGCTTTATTTATGTGGCCTGCCCTAGCACCGTGTGCGGGAGTGTCTTTGGTGAACCTGTTTGCCTCCTACTTAAATATATTGTAACCGTTTTATATCTGATCCAAGAAAAATGAAACAATTCATCCTTCCGTAATCCATCTGGGTCCTAATTGACACATTAGGAAGGCTCTGGGAAGCGTTTTTCTCTGCTGCAGGCTAGGGAGATTTCAGGTGCTGAGCTGTTCATTTCTCACCAGTCAAAGGCACTAAATTTCAACTGAAAACTCGAGAGAATGAAAAAAGATGCACTTCAAGAAAATTAGATTTTCTCAGGGTATTTGTCCAAGATCTACATTTATGGAAGTGTAATTTATTAGGCGCTTCAACACAACAAAGTAATCATAACCAGGTAACGGGAAGATTGCGTTTACTCTCTGTGGCAGAAAAGTTTTACAAATGTCTCAAAGCCATTGTAAAAGCAACAGTGAGCAACCGCGGTAGACACCAGAATCAACATATTTGACAGAAGTGTGCGTGTTATTGTGGCCCATTATTTTAAATGAGAGTGTTCTATCTCAAGAACTGGAATGATACTACCCATAATGGAATAAATGGGAATGTGGCTGGCTAACAGCATGACAGCAGCTGCTCAAACCTGAAAAATCAGAGCATCATAATGTACAGACGGGTTCCAGAGATCCTCTTATGAGAAAATGTACTCCATTATCACAGAAGGAAAGGAACGCAGGGTTTTCTTATGCTAAGTACATGTTGGTATGATATTAAGGATGATGAAGCAAATATTTAACAGCTAGGAGCTGCATTCCAGCTCAGTTATTGCTTGATCGCTCACCGACCGGAAGAGCCATTTTCTTTCTTTTGCAAATATATTTGCCAGCAGCTGTTTCAACATTTATAAAGACCATTGCCACTGATTGCCAAATAACCGTAAATTCATTTATGCATATTTTTTGAGTTGGAGGCATAAAAATAATTACATGTCTGATTAAATCCACTTATGCCTTCCTGTCTTACTAAATCTATAATAGATATGAATTGTTACGATGCATTGCATCCAAGTGCATAAATAATACCATACAGATGCAGGGGCCAGCTTTTTTACAGCAGGATGTGCTATACAAATGTAGTTGGGGTATGCTATGGAATATCATTTATTTTAGAAATCAGCTTAAGATTCTGCAGCATAGGATGTTAGCTAGAATGCTGAAGGAAATGCTCTGTTTATCATTAGTTCGATACCTTAATATATACATTATATTATTTTATAAATTATTTTAATAAGCTTGTCATGAGAGAATGATTAAACTGAAAACTCCATGTTTTAAATGTGTAACTATGGAGAAATCATATATTTACTTCCAAGTCAACTGAATTCTTTCATATGTGAGTTGCTCCTTATTCCAACCCACCTACTTCCCACCCTCTCCTCATCATTCCGTCCACCCCCACCCACCTCCTCTGCCACTTTGAACCAAGGTAATTTAAATGATTATAGTATTTGAAGAAAGGCTTTAAGGGACCTTCAAAGTTAAGAACCCCAATGCTTAGAAACTCCAGTTTGATTCCACTCTTCACTTCTTCCAATGGAGATGGGATTTTGCTTTCTTTTGATTGAGACTCGGCTTATAATAACTTGAATCACATAATATTTAACCATATTTGTTATACCACAACACTTTGTGGTAACACTTCATTTTGAGTGTTCCAGCATTATTAATTCATTTGGTATTCATTGTAATAACACAGATCATAATGAACTCATTTGGTATTCATGTCGATGTCATAAGTGCTTCCATAGGAATTCTATTGCATTTCAGCATTAATTAAATACACTCCCTAATTTTCTTAGGAAAACAGGGATATACAGTATTTTCTAAGTACTGTGTCTTTCAGCAGTATATACATTGGGGTGATTATTAAGTCATACACCTGCTTATTTTATTATATCTTTATATATTTTACATGCACAGCAAATAAACTGTCAATGCCTAGTTTTTTTGTGGATGACAACATAGTCTCAGAATCAGCATTTCCTGTAGAAGAAGAAAAGTGATATTTATCTCCATATTTTTCATATAAAGAAGAAATCAGCCCTGCTCAAACCCAGATAACTGACTAGAGGGGGTTATAAGATGGCACTCTTCACCTGGCTGCCAGGGCTCTTGGCCCTGTTTGTGTGTGTGTGTGTGTGTGTGTGTGTGTGTGTGTGTGATGTCACATTTGTTCCACTGGCAAGAATACCAGTCCCCATTAGCATCCTGAGCTACAACAGCAAGTGGCTTACCAAAGAAGAGCACAAAACCATTTTTAGAAGAGCTCTAAAATTTCTAGCCTTCAATCATATCAAGGTTTCTGAAATTATTACTTGGGCTTTTAATGTGTTCGTGAAAGTAGTCAACCCCACTTTCTTCTCTGCTAGCAGATATTACATGTCTGAGCTCTGTTTTATCTATCCCTTAAAGAAAAATAATGATCCCAGACCTGAGGGTTTGAGAATCTGAGTTGTAGCTTTAAGCCTGGGGATGGGGGACTGAGGGTAAGATGGTGGGAGTAGTGAGGGGCTGAGAAGTTGGGGGTCCTATGGCAATGCAAGGGTTTGATACGGTTAACAGGGAGGGGGCTCACTACTGATTTGAAAACTGAAACCAAGCAACTGCATTAGGGAGTCAAACCTGATTCTGTGATCTTAGGGGGAGTACAGAATTATTTAACTCTTCAAGCATCTGAGTGTATCTTAGAATAGGAATCTTTAAATAACAGTTATACCTCATCATTATTTGTTCATTATTTCTCATTTATGATATGAATAGAAAACTACCAGTTCAAAAATTCCATCTCTGCCAGAGAAACTATCTTAATGCTGTGCTAGACTTGTGGCCATTTTAACAGTTAATTTAAGAATTATATATTTAAAAATGTACTAAACTAACCTTGGTGTGGCATGAGCTTCAAACAGAAGATGGAAAGGAGGAACACACAGTTAAGGAAGATGTTTATTATTCTAGCAGAAATAGAAATCTTGCTGTTATTTCCTCCCAGACCCCAGGCAGCGAGAATAGAAGATTCAGTTCACAATTCTACATGTTAGAGAGGAGACAGATGTGGGTTTTCTCTTATGGTTTCTAACTCCTGCTACCTTTAATAGAACTGTACATCAAGGCGTGGGGAGACAGAGCAGATTTCTCTTTTGCAGCTTGAAGAATTGTGGACTATTCAGAATCTCCTTGACACCTGGATATGGTAGAGCAGGTTAAAAGGAGGCTTCCTGTGAATTCTAAACTCTTGCTGATTTCAACATTCAAGGCAAATCTCTCATAACATAAAAATACTTCAAAGGTATGCAGTGAGTTTGTTTGCTTGCTTGTTTGTTCGATTAGCTTTATAACTCTCGCTCAGAGCTCAGTTCTTATTCATCTTTGTCCTCAAAGGTGGTTAGTATTCCCGTGCCAGTTACCTTGATGTTGCCTGTTAGACAGTGGCAGATTCTGTTTTGCCACCAGCAGCAAACAATTTAATTAGGAACACAAAATAGCTGCCTGTTTTATTTCCCCCTATAAGCGGCGGCTCCTTGTCTAAGAATAAGAAATTACCACTATAAAAATCTCTTTCTTTGAGCTGTCTGGAAGGAAACTTCTGGATTCCACTTGTTTCCCTGAGCTTTCTCTGCAACAATTTATCCTTTCTTTCTAAAGAGACCTTTAGGTATGCAAGGCTGTTCGTAAATTATATGGTCCCAGCAATATCATGAAATATCATGACTGCAGTTTATGGGCAGATGAAGGGGGATGAGTTGTAACAAGAATAAATTACACAAGGTACATTGGAGGAAGAACGACTGGTGCCAGCAAAATTATTAAACTTTAGAGAGGTACTTAAGAGGACACTAAATAAAGTGACCTTCTGAATGGGTGGACATAGCAAATGAGATTCTCAGGGAATTATCTTCCATTAGCTAACAAAGAAACGTGAGCCCGGATTAGAAAGGGACAGGTGAGTGGGGGGTTAGCAAATATGGTGGCTTCACTCAAAAACAATGGCTGATTTAAAATCGTCTTGAGTATAGGACATGGAATCACATGCTGTTGAAATTAATATCATTTGGGGCTCATGATGATACACTTTAACCATAATTTTGCCTTCTTACAAATGCATCTGCCTTAATGAATCAAAAAGCTTTCATTGTCTCTGTAATCCGTGCAAAGTTATGAAGAGCGCTAAGAACTAGAAAACGCACGCGCTGTAGCTTTCTCCCTTTGCCGTACTTAATCTGTCAGATGGGATGGTCGTTTCCGATTATCCTCTAGAAGCCAAGTCACCAAAAAACTACGCCTTCATGATTTAGGAGGAATCAACATGCAAGAAAATGCTCAACTCTACAGTGTACAACTCAATGAACTTTTTTTGGGGGGGGGTCTTTTCGAGACAGGGTCTCCCTATAGCCCCAGCTGTCCCAGAACTCACTCTGTAGACCAGGCTGGCCTTGAACTCACAAAGATCTGCCTGCCTCTGCCTCCCAAGTGCTAGGATTAAAGGCGTACACCACCACGCCCTGCACTTTTTTTTTTTTTTGCAATGAACTTTTTAAAAATTTTTATTTATTTATTTATTTGCTTATTGATTTATGTGTATGAGTGTACTGTCTGCATGTAGGTTGTTGCACCCATGTTGTGCAATGCCATGGAGGTCAGAAGAGGGTCTGGGATTCTCCTGGAACCTGAGTTAAAGACGGTTCTTAGCTGCCATGTGGGTGCTGGGGATCGAACCCTGGTCCTTTGCAAGAGCAGTTGGTGCTCTTAACAGCTAGGCCATCTCTCCAGCCCCTCAATGAACTTTTGCATATGCAAAAATGTACATATGCATGCTTGTGACCACACAGTATTTTTATTGATCCAGAAAGTTCCCTTTTGCTCCATCCTGCCCATTTTCCCCAATCATTCTAACTCCTGTCACTGTAAAGGAATACACACACACACACACACACACACACACACACACAGAGACACAGAGACACACACAGAGAGACACAGACACACACACACATACACACACACACAGAGACACACACACAGAGACACAGAGAGAGAGACACACACAGACACAGACACAGACACACACACACATACACATGGAGTCCACGTGCACTGTTGTGTTGGCATCTTTCAAATCAGCATAAGTTGTGAGGGCTACCATGATGTTGGGGAGTAAAAGTGAGAAAAATGTTTTTTTCTGTGATCTAAAAATTGATCCCAAAGTGTCCAGCTGCCTCACCCCAACCCCTGTATTTTTATATATATTTTTTTTCATTTTATGCACATCCTGTTCAGGGGTTGAGTGTTGGCTTTACGGTTGATGGTCTGGGGAATGACTTTAGTCTTTTTACCACCCCCTGACAAAGCAGGTGGCCTGCTCAAAATCTCCAAGCCCCATTCTTCTAATGAGAAAAATGAGAACAAGAACTACTTCCCTGAGAGGTAAGGAGCTTGCTTCCAAGCCTGACAAACTGAGTTCCATCCATAGAACCCACATGGAAGGAGAGAACTGACTTCCACAAGTTGGCCTCTGACTTCCACATGCCCACCATAGCACACACACACACACACACACACACACACACTCACACACAATTTTAACTTAAAAAGCAACTGATTTATGGGTATGTTATGA
Source organism: Rhizomys pruinosus (assembly GCA_009823505.1). NCBI lineage: Eukaryota > Metazoa > Chordata > Mammalia > Rodentia > Spalacidae > Rhizomys > Rhizomys pruinosus. Next base: position 2,155,914 of record VZQC01010960.1, on the reverse strand, counting down.
AGGCTAAATGAGACAATCCTCATATGGTACACAGTAAGGGTTTGTTCCTTAAGTAGTGATATTAAATGCAGTTCGAACCAGGCATATTAGCACATGCTGTCACAGGAAGGAGGATTCCCCTAAGTGTAAGGTCACCCAGGGATGCATAATGAGTTCAAGGCCTGAGATCTGGTCTCAAAAAACCCCAATCAGCCAGGTGTGGTGGTGCACACCTTTAATCCCAGCACTTAGGAGGCAGAAGCAGGTGGATCTCCGTGAGTTCGAGGTCTCCATAGAGAGTTCCAGGCCAGCTGGGGCTACAAAGAGACCCTGTCTCAAAGCAAACCAACCAACCAAGCAAACAAGAAACACACAACTAGAGACTGGAAAGATGGTTCACCAGTTAAAAGCACTTGTTGCTTTTGAAAAGGACCCAAATTCAGTTCCCAGCACCCACACAGGGTGGCTCACAACTGCCTTTAAGTACAGCTCCAAAGAATCCCACACCTTCTTCTGGCCTACACAGGCATCCAAGCACCCATGGACACACATACATACATATATACATACATACATACATACATACATACATACATACACACACAAATACAAATAAAATAAAGACAGGAATTGTTATGGTTTGAGTCTGAAGTATGTCACATGTTTGAACCATCAGTCATCTGCTAGTGGCGCTATTCTGAAGGCTGCAGAACTTTTAGGAGGGAAGCCTGGCTGGTGGTAGGTCATTAGGGTTGGTCTTTAAAAGTTATTCCCACCTCTGCTTCTGGCCTGCATCCTCTGTTTCCTGGCCCTCCAAGAGTCAGGGGCCACTATTTCAGGCTGCTTCTTCCATGGATGGAGTGAGTGGCTTCTATCGTCGTCATACCTTCCCTACCTCTGGAACCATAAGCCAAAACAAACCCTTCTTTCCTCTCCCTACTTCTGTCATGAGCTTGTCAAGACTGGGAAGAGCAACTAATATGGGAGCTCACAAAATAAAGATGATAAATCATTCCATTTATCTTCATTTTTAAAACAATGACACTGAGGCAAGTCATGTTATTTGCTAAGACCAGCAGAAAGGCTGGGAAAAGGCTGGGTCTGGTGTGATGTGCACACCTGTAATCCCAGCAGTCGGGAAGTGAATGCAGAAGGAGCAATGGTTTGAGGCCATCCTGAGTTATCTGAGACCCTGTGTCCAAAATAAAACAAACAAAACAAAACCTCAAACAAACAGACCAAAAAATAATGAGGCCAAGGTTTCGGTTTCATAGTCCCAGGTAGTTGGTCTTCATGTGCTTCCCAAACCCCTGGAAACAGCTTTTCCTGATGCTGATGGAAATTGTTAGAAATGAAGTTCCAACCTTACACCCAGGACCTACTAAGCCAGAAACTCCATGGCCTTGCTGATAAAAACCTGGCCCATGGACCAGAGTATCCACCGTACCTGGAAGTTTGTTATAATGTAGAATTCCAAGCCTCTGCTCTACTAATTCTGAGAGGGGGAGTTCAATCTTGGGGGACATGTTTGAAGTTAAAACCTAGAAGCACTGACATAGAGCAGCCATGGACTGGACACTGCAGACTAGACACTCTTCCAGGATCTTTGCTGCTTCCTCCCAACACAGTTTGCAGAGCTTAGTTTGTTCCCAATTTCTCCCTCAGAAGATCTAAGGAAAAGCATCATTTGCAACAATATTGAACGCAGTGGGGCTGCCCATGTGTCAGATCCTGTGCTGAGCTTCTGTGGAACCACCAGCCCCACAACAGAGAAGAATCAAAACCCTTTAACATGCATACAGTCATCCCCCTTTACCTATACAAAACTCATCTCAAGGAGGTGTTAGTTGTTCCCTCATCTAAAGTCTTGCCATTGCTATGTGGAATAGTTGGGGTAAGACCTTGAATGCTTGGACCTTGTTCCGTGACACCATGGATCACAGGCCTCTGCTGTCTTTGGACCAAGCCTCATGCTTGCTTTCTAAACCCAGATTTTTCTCATCTGCTCTGGAGCCACTTTTAATTTCTAGGATCTGTAGAAAGTCTACAACTATCCACAGATACAGCATCTTGACTATTAACCTTGATGAATTTTGAAAGGAGAGATTAATAGACAGTTGAAAATTAGGCCAGGGCTGGCTTCTCAATCACAGGTATACAGAAACAGACTATTCTCTTCCAGCCCAATCTTTTTACATATTAATACTTTTTGGAAAATACAATGAAATGAATTAGTATTGTAATTAATTTTAAAAGGCAAAAAAAGCAGATCATGGTGGTGTGTGCCTTTAATCCTACCACTCAGGAGGCAGAGACAGGCAGATTTCTGTGAGATCAAGGTCAGCCTGATCTACAGCAAGTTCAAGGCCAGCTGGGGCTATAGGGAAACCTTGTCTCAAACAAGCAAACAAAATGAATAAATAAAAATAAAAAGGCAAAAAAATATAGGTCAACTTGGCTGCTTTGATCCTTTAATCCTTTAATCCCAGCAGGTGTATCTTTGTGAGTTCAAGGCCAGCTTGATCTACAGAGTGAGTTCCAGGCCAGCTAGGGCTATAGGGAGATCCTGTCTCAAAAAGACATATATATATATATATATTATATATCTCTATATATAATTTTTAAAAAGGAATAGATATAAAATTATGCTGTCAAATGGCTGCAAAATTTTCAAGATGTTTATTCTTGGTTTCCTTATTTACATTGTTACAGGACAGGCCAATAATAAGCAATTATAGAATGATGTTGTTCCTAGAAATACATGTTGAATAGAAAGAAACTAGGCAGTCTCCTAATTAAAGTTGAGGTATAGTGCAGAGCAGCTGGAGAGACGGCCTAGTGGTTAAGAGCGCCGACGCTCTTACAGAGGACTCGGGTTCAATCCCCAGCACCCACATGGCGGCCGAGAACCGTCTGTAACTCCAATTCCAGGAGAACTCCAGTTCCAGGGGAACCCACATGGTGGCTGAGAACCATCTGTAACTCCAGTTCCAGGGGAATCCGATGCCCTCTTCTGACCTCCGCGGCATTGCACGACACGGGTGCACAAACCTACATGCAGACAGTACATTCATACACATACAGAAATAAATAAAAATTAATAAAAAAATAATCAAAAAAATAGATCAACGCATTCTCTACCTCTGTACGTCCATCCATGACAGGCACAGAAGGCATCTGATATGCTAGCCAGAGTCCATCCTGGGAAACTTAGTAGCTCTTCGCTTCTTGATGTGTGCATTCATTCACCCAGCCAATAATTAAGGTTAGTAGACTCCTGGGATTTTACACAGGTCTGGACAGGGTCCTGTTTTCCAGGGCTCACAGATATCTTTCTCTATCCTGGCTTCATCTGCCCTTCCGCCCTTCCATCTCCATTCTTCCTTAGGCTTCTTTTGATGTCTGTCTATCACAGACACTGTGAACTTAGGCCCTGCCTGAAGCGACAAGCTCCCGCCTGTGCTTCTCTCTGTAGCTCAGCAGAGCCAGAGGCTGCCATGATTCCTTCCTCCCAAACTGATTTTGGAGGAGACCCTATTTTCTCTTGATCTAATTCTACATCCAATGACAGACACCTAAAAAAATTAAATCTATGTCTCTATGCAATGGAAGTCAATGGTCAATTATTTCCTGTCCGTCTGAGAGCAGAGCTAGTTCAGACAAAGATAGGGAAGGTTTATCTTCATTACTTCTCCCCTCTGTTGCTATGTCTTCACTCCCAAACCAGTGACCTCTCCATGAATACTTTTCCTTCAACCCTTTAGTAAAATCACGGTTCAGAATAGTGATACCTGTAAGGGGACACAGACAGCTGATGCCAGACAGCACTGGCTACTTACAGTTGTCTCCCTGTTCTGTTTTTCTATCAGTGTCCTACCACAGCCTAGTATGGAGCCTCACACATGGTAAGTGCTCAGTATTTGTGGAATGAATGTTAAGTTAATTAGTAAGTGATGTAAAGATAGATTTATTCCTTGAAGAAATGACAGGAACAGAAGCTATCCCTGAGCTGCCATCTTTGCCTGACTTCCAGCTCAATGCTCTCTTAGGGTTTTACTTAATGCACCATTTACTTGCTTCTAATCTTACCTCCTTCCAATATGTCCTCTGCACAGATATCTGATGGCTCTAAAATGCAGACCTGGTTTGCCCCTTCCTCATCTAAAATGTTTCCTTTGTACTTCCATTGCCTTCCAGTTCTAATCCAAAAATCTTATCAAGCCTGTACTCAAGGCAGGAGCAGTGGAGGCCAAAGAGGCAATGAGAGAGAGGGCGATGGATTGATTGATGTGCCTTTGAGTGTATGCCACATAGATACAGATACCACAAGAGGCCAGAAGAGGGCATCAGATCTCCTACAGCTGGAGTTACAGGTGATTGTGAGCCACCCCATGGGTGCTGGGAATGGACCTCTACTCATCTGTAAGAGCAATACCCACTCTTAACTGCTGAGCCTTCTCTCCAGTCCTACAACCAGACAGAGGCTTATTGTGACAGTACTGATCAAGATTAAAGGCATAGGGATACATAGGCATGGAGACTAAAGACCAGAGGCTGACTATTAGCTTTGTCTCACTCTATGTGAGCATGTGTATATGCATGCATACTTTTTGTTCTTGTCTGTACTGTGAGTCTTGTCTCACTTCCTTCCTCTTACTTTCACATCTAGCCTAACAGTTCCTTCAAAAGGCCTTGTCCCTTTTCCTGAGTACAGAACATAAACATAAACAAACATAAACATAGCATTAATTGTAAGAGGACCCTTCATCACAAGACATTTCTTTATACACAGTGTTTTAGAGAACCAGACTTGTTATTGATGCTTAGTGCTATGAGGTATGAATGGACATCTTCCTTAATTTCATTGTGATGGTTAATCTTGTCAACTTGATTAGATATGGATCAACTAAGACCCTCTGGGTGGATCTGGGACAGTATTCCCTAGAAGGATTAAGTGAGAGGGACAATACTCCCCTAGAATGGGCAGCACTTTTCCAGGGGTGGTCCAGATATAATGAGATCCTAGGGAAGAGCCAGGCTGCTTCTGCCTGCTTGCCTTCTCTCCTTGTTTGCAAATGCATCTACTGCATGGCTGCCACAACTGCCGCCACTCTTGCCTAAGGAATTCAGCTTCTTGAGCCTTCCAATGTGGACTGAAGACCAGTGGTTCTCCAGGAATCATCAGGCACCACCAGATTGGGCCTGTGGAGGTACCCAGCCTTGTGTCTTGAGCAGCTAGCTACTGGATCTTGGACTCTCCAGTGGACAGACAGTTATTGTTGGACTACCATATCATGTAAACCAACCTAACAAATTCCATTGTACTCTATATTCATTTTCTCTGTTTGGTTCCTCTGAAGAACACTGATTCTTTAAAGATTTGGTGCTAAGTCTTCTATAAACAAGGATATTTATATTGATAACTTGCTGAAACTTTGGATAGCTTTAAGAATTATTTGAATTTATTATGTGATTTTTAGTATAAACTTCAGAGTTTGGTTATATGTAATTGTAACACTCTCTCAGGTGGATTTTTAGTAGATCTTAATTTGAATTTTCGAAAGGACAAAACATAATAGTTTTAAATATTTAGTAGTTTCTCTGTTTGGATTTTTGAAATGACCAATCATAAATAGTTATAAAATTAATCTTTAAGTATAGATTTAATATGGGCAAATATAAGAATTGTAGTGATGTTTTAGCTTTAAGTTTGCTTTTCATTTTCAATTCAGAATATGAAATAAATGCTTGCATTTTATTGGCTACAATCGACTGCCTTCATATTTATAGCTGTGAAAAAATGAGCAGCTTGCCATGTGCCTCAAAGAAGAAACACAGGCACGTGTGTGCACGTGCGTGCATGTTTAAGAAACGCTCCATCTGTGCCACGTTGTACTTAACCATGATGGCAGGGCCTAGCATAGAATGAAAGACTGCATTAATTTGTACTCTGCTCGGGAAAGTAAGCATTTAAGTATGCTCTTCAAATTCACGAATAGGTTTCTTTCCTTGAAAAAGCGGCAAAGGAAATAAATAAAAACTCAACCACAGAAAGAATTCATACAGAGGATAATTTGGAAAACCATTTAAAGAAAAAAAAACTATATTCTCTTTCTCATCCATTGAACTTGCCCTTCAATTTCAAATCCTTTAGGCTTCGTCTGTATTTTGAATAAGTACATGTAGGAAGCGTGTAGCAGTTTCTTCCAAATTAAACATTCCATCCTAGAGGGAAGTCGTTCAGAGGAAGTTATAAAGGAATGCTTGTTAAGACTCATGAAGTCAACAACTCAGAAGACTCAGGAGTCCCCACAACTTAGCGGGTGCTCAAGACCCCTTCCTGCCAAGGAGTATAAGCAATGCAAGGAGAGTGGAGAGGAGGCTCTCTGACCTGTCTTTTCCAGCTGTTGTGAGTCATCACCCATCTGGGGTGGGCTTCTGGTGATGCAATTGTCTTTGAGTTGTCTATATTCCAATAGTAACCTGACATGCATACTCCTATAAGTAGCTCTGATAAACTCACTGGCTCACCCAAGTTGGACTTTGCTGGTGCTGTTAGTTTGGTCTGGCTTTCTATTTGGACTGAGTAAATGTTTATTCATGTCTTTCCAGGAACAATGCCACAAAAGAGGATTTTAAAAAACTTAAAGTAGGGGCTAGAGAGCTGGCTCAGTAGTTAAGAGCACTAACTGCTCTTACAGAGGAGTGGGTTTGGTTCCCAGAACCCACATGGGAGTAACACCCGCTTGTAACACCAGTTCCAGCGGATCTGATGCCCTCTTCTGGCCTCTGTGGACACTGACACACAAAGATGTAGTACATCCACACATGAGGTGCCTACATATAAACATTAAAATAAATAAACTAAAAAAGTCATTTAAATGCAGAGAGGATGGAAGAACAGTAAGGAAAAGCAATACAGGCTTGAGAGATTTGTCTCAAAAAAAGAAGGAAGGGGCAGAAACTGTCGTTTTTCTTTTTTCTTTTTCCTTCTCACCTATGAGTTTTCTATGAATAAAATTTGAAAATTTCTTTTTTGTTGAGTAGTTTTTTACACATGATTTCAGTAATCCAATTTAATTAAAATGTTTTACCTAAGAATATTTTCATTTTTTTTAACTTTAGAAATAGCCACCTTGAGGGGAAGAAGTTTCCCATGTTATACAATATCCAGGAATATTTCAACCTTAAAGACTGACTTTGATGTAATACTCTGTGGTCGAAGTTCCGTATGCACCAATGGTGGGAGCATAACTTGGTATAAACTATAAATAGAACGCTGTAGTATTTACTAACACAAAATGGCACATAACCTTTGACATAGCAATTCATCTTTTAAGAATTATACTTAATTTCTTATATGTAAAAATGTGTATTTCAGTAATGTTCATTGAAGTGTCATTTGTATAACATTTGTCTGTCAGTACATGACTAATGATAACTTGGGTTTATCCATCTGAGAGACTACCATACCACTATTAAACTCGGTTTTCATTGGCATAGAGTGATCTCAAAGAAACAATACGAACACATCATTATCAGCTGAGGAGACACACACTTTGAATTCTAGCACTCAGGTGGCAGAACTGAATTCAAGGCCAGCCAGGTCTATACGGAGAGTTCCAGGCCAGTCGGGGCTACATAATGAGACTGTGTCTCTGTCTCTGTCTCTGTCTCTCTGTCTCTCCCTCTCTCTCACACACACATACACAAAATAAATAAGTCAAAAATTTAAAAAACAAAGAACAAGCTGTCTGCATTATTTTTATCTATAACACCTCTAAAATGTTAGAGTTGGTAAACGTAGTTGCATTAGTGAAGGTTGAGTGGATTACTCAAGATAGGAGGGTAATTTTTACCATATTCCCTTTAAGGCCCTTTGATTTTATACTCTTAACATCTATTTCCTATTCAAAGTATATTTAAAAAATTTAAAACCCATGGGAATAGCCTATGAAAAATAAGTGTGGAAACAAACAGGGTTAGTTCAGTTTTATGCAATGGCTTTATCAACCCAAGAATTGGAAGTCTGAATTATTTACTTCTGAATGTAATTAAACTTAACACAGGTTGAGTTTACCTTGCCCCCAAATTCTTCAGATCAGATGGATCTTGGATTTCAGATTTTGGAATATTTGTACACACATGATGCGATGTGCTGGGAATGGGACCCAAGCCTGAACAGAAGGTCATTCTTGTTTCTCTACACCTTCTACAGAGAGCCTGAAGGTCATTTTATTCACCATTTCTTAGTGAGCATGAATTGTGATGCCTCCTTGTCCTGAGTCAGAAGGGGAATTTTCCGCCCATGGCATCATGTTGGCACTCAAAAAACTTTGAATTTTGGAGCATTTCAAATTTCCTATATATTTGCATTAAACCTGGCCAACCTGTGAATACTAAAGAAGTGTCCGACCCTGAGCCACACAAACTCAGAGCCAGAAAAACATTGCTTTTTAGAAACATATTTCTTAAAGAATTTGTAAAAAGTAAAATGTGTTCATCTTTACTTTTCTCAACATGCCTAGCAAGTTTAAAGCATGTCTCTATAAAGTTAGATAAAGGAAGCCTTGTAGCCATCATTAAATGTCTTCACTATAAGATTTATTGCCATAATTGTGACAGAGAAAATGATTTTTTTTCCTGGCAGCAAAAATAGTTTTAAAAAGAAACTAGGTATTGTTTTTTCTTTTCCCAGCAAAGTGTAGATACCCTGAAATTACATGGTGTCACAGAGCATGCCATAGTTAGAAAAAAATGATGCCCTGCCTTTCCAGTCTTATTAAGAAAATTACACACTTAACTCTTTGTGCCTTTGAAGGATGCCTCTGTCTGATGAACTTTGTTATTAGAACAGCATTCAGCTGGAAATTGTGTATTCAAACCAACTCATTTTGGAGTGAGCAAAGTGAGTTCTAAAATAAAACAAAAATGTCATAGCAGTAGACACACACTGCAACTGTGGCTGAACATTGGAAGACTATTTAATGGCTTTCTTGGTGGAGGGAAGAGCAAGAAATGTAAAGGATCTCTATTAGGTGATTGACAAGTGGGCTGTGAATGTACCGAGGGTGGAAACTATCCATTTTCTGCACTACCATCTGCACAGATGAAGACCAAGGGATTCATGTGTCATCAACTCATGTGGTCATTACTTGGTGTTGGGGGATGCGAGAATAAATGATGTATAGCCTCTGCCCTTCAAGGACATAGAAGTTTGTAGAAAGGAGGTTAGAAGGATGTAAACACAGAAACAGATCAGCGTAATGACACATACTGTGTAGAATAAAAGAAAAAAAATTCTTAGGATTCCAGAGGGTAGTCATGCTAATTCAGCTTGAAGTGTAGGTGAGTGCGTCTGTCCAGGGAAGATGGAGTGTGGAGGATCAAGACAAATTGAGGGGCAGGAGGTGTAGCTCTGTGGTAGAGTTCCACTCTTACACAAGGCCCTGGGTTCCATCCTCAGCAGAAGGAAGGGTAGGAGGAAGGGAGAGAAGGGCTGGGGGGGGGTGCTAGACAGTATGACACTGGAAAGGAGTTCCAGGGATTTGCAGAGGGTTACAGTTTCTCTCTCTCTCTCTCTCTCTCTCTCTCTCTCTCTCTCTCTCTCTCTCTCTTTCTCTCTCTCTCTCTGACACACAAGTGTTAATGGGGGTTGGGCAGCATAAACAAAATTCCAAGCAGAGATCATAATACCAAAAAGATCTGGAGCTGGAGATGCCCCAGGCAGTGAGTTGGGATGAGGTCAGTCAGCCTTGTGCAGCTGCTGCTGAAACAAGGGAAAAGGCAGGAAAGAGAAAAGGCAAACCAGACAGGGAAGCAGGGTCCACTCAGGAGATTCCCAGAAAATGCAAATATGTGAGTGAGGACTGACTATGCGAAGCATGCAGCAGGAACCATGAAGCCTACTGACAGCAGAAGGGTGGACTGCACAGATTCGATGCTAACTGTAGAATTCATCAAGTGGAGGACAGCCAGCACAATGAATTGAGACTGTGATAATATTTGGGTTGGTTTTTAATTACCTATAATTTTTAAAAAGAAGAACATTTCCACCGTGGAGAACATTCCTTGTGCGGAGCTGGAAGCCACCCCACAGGTTGCATTCTCAAGCCTAACTCATGGAAGTATCATCAGCCTTCAGAGGGCTGCATTTGAAAGCCAAGGGCATTGTAAAAGATAATGCACCTTTAAAAATACTTTCCCAAATCTGGATTTTTCCAAATAAAAAATATTGAATAAGCTATTAGAAGAAAGGATAATTATTATGACTCCATAAAGCAAATGTATGAGCATAACTGTAGAACATGTCCCCATGATAGGACAGAGCATCATTCACCCTTCAGGCACTGTGTTCAAGTCTCTGGAAAAACAAGGGAAGGAGAATTTGTTCTGGTCCTGTGGTCAGGGATTTTGGCCCATGGACACGTGGCTGCATTGCTTCTGGACATGTGTGCAGTCAGGCAGAACATGGCTCTGGGGAGGACGTGGCAGAGCAAGGTGGCTGGAGATGAACAGGAAGTGGAAGAACAGGGCCAGATCAGGGACAGGTATGTCCTTCCGACGTACACCTCCAACTAGGGCCCCACCCCCTGAATGACATCAAATTGCTAATCCAGCAGTGGCTTAAGTCAGAGCCCAGAGTCGATCACCTTCCAGTGACTGAAGACCAGGCCTTCAACACAGAAGCCAAGCCATTAGGGGACAGTTCACATCCACCTTCATACAGGATCCAGTGGCATCCATTTGTAACACACACTTTTTTCTTTCAATGTATATTACATTCACATTTTTGTACAACCAGGACCACCATCCATTTCTAGAACTTTTACCTTCTTCCTCCCCCACTGAAACTCTATAACCATTAAAGAACAACTCTCCATTCTTATCTGTAGGCCACCTCTCCCTCCCCTGCCCTTCCTCTCCCTTACCCTTCCTGACTATCCCACCTCACGCCTGTTCCCCTTCCCCTTCCCCTCTTTCCTAGTAACCATTCAACTTTTGGTCTCTGACTTGTAGGTACTTCCTGTTATACATTTTCATGTTTCCATTTCAATGTAAATTTGCAAAACTATCTTCATTTCTGTGCTCTACTGGGAACCCACAGACAAGTCCACAGATAGGTTTGGCTTAAACAGGTATATCCTATGGATCAACTGTTTCTTGGTCTTGAAGTTTGGGCTACAGAGAAATCCAGAAACATTTCAAACACAGCTACTACAAACAACTTGCTCATGGGTGGACGAGATTATGCCTGTGTGGCCCTTTAATGTGGGGAGTGCCTTTCTTGCTGGCTACATGAACTGCTAGCCTCCATTTTGATGGCTAGTCTTTTTTTCTCCAGCAATAATAGACTGTCCACCATTGTAAATATGTCATTTCTTTTGTTACAAAACTGTGGAAGGGAAGAGCCCATGAAAATTGATACTATACATAGAAACAATTTCAGAGCTATTTCTTTTAAAATATAAACTGAGCAGCTTCAAATAATCAGTAAAACTCTTTACTGCCTTCAACCAAACAACATTTACAGCAATTATGTTACACTGACGTCTGAACAGCAAAATATGCCAAAATACTGAAAAAAGAGATGTTTTAACCCACTGATTGTATATGCTTTCAATCTTCTTGGTTAGATTTTTTTTAATGCAGGAATTACTTACCTGCTTTGTTGGTAATCCAGTTCAGTTAAGCAGAAAGGAATTCTCTAGAACAGTTGTTGCTATTAGTCTAATTCATATTTAGCCTCTATATCACTGGAAAAATGTCTTTTGTTATATTTTTGTAGTTGAAAAATAATGCATGTAAATTATTTAAAACATGGGTATTTTAAAGAAGAAATTTAAAAAATCAGTCACAAAATGTCAGCAGCAAGGGATGATGACTGCCAGTTTTGTTGAATTTTCTTTTTTTTAATTTTTTTAAGATTTATTCTTGTATGGGTATGAATGTACTGTCTGCATGTAGGTTTGTGCACCTGTGTCATGCAATGCTGTGGAGGTCAGAAGAGGGCGTTGGATTCCCCTGGAACTGGAGTTACAGACAGTTCTCAGCCGCCATGTGGGTGCTGGGGATCGAAACCTGGTCCTCTGCAAGAGCAGTCGGCGCTCCTAACTGCTAGGCCATCTCTCCAGCCCCGTATTTTCTTATAAATACGTATTCAAATTTGCATATGTTCCTTTCCCTTTGCACTAAAACATCACATTTCTCCCAAGCCATCCATTGTTTTTGAACTTGAAAAAATGGTGCCAATAATATTCCCTAATATGGTTTTTATTTAGGTACTTTCCTGTTTTTTGTACCTTGGGGGCATTTATTTAATTTTATTTTTTAATTGAATTTTTGTGAATTTTATACTTTGATCTCCTCCCCTATCTGCACCCTCTTAAGAATCCCTGTTGAATTTCATGTACTCTTGTGTAAATGTTAAGACCTATTGAATCAAATTTGTGTCCCCAAATGTACTTCGGTGTGTGTCCAGACACTGGAGCCTGGTTAACTTATCTAGTGTCATACCCTTCAAGAAAACCAACTCTCTCTCTCTCCCAGCCATTATCGGTTGCCAACAGTTCCTTAGCTAAGACTGAGGGTTCTCGCCCACTTCCCTACTTCCGTGCTGGGATCTGTCTGGCTTTAGCTTGCTTGCAATGTTGTGCAGCTATCGATGCTGCTGCAACTTCATATGACTAACTTCTCAGCTGTCTGGAGGTCTGTCTTTTTGTAGTCATTTACTGCCTCTGGTTCTCACAGTCTTTCTGCCACCTCTTCCAGTTTGGTCCCTGAGCCTTGAGGGCAGATGTTTGATATAGGTGTTCTATTCAGGAATAGGCACTCTGCAGCCTCTTATTCTCTGTACTTTGGTCAGTTGTTGCCTTCTGGGTTAATCACCATCTGTTGCACAAAGAAGCTTTTCTGGCAAGAGCCGAGAGATGGATTAATATTTGGGGGGCATTTATTAATAAGAGAAAGGCTGTTTCCCCTGAGGATTTAAAACTATCTCTCCCCTGTTCTCTAAAATTCCAGATAAGTCAGCGCAGTGCACAGCATCCATCCATGAAAAAGGAAAAACAGAGATGACTTCAAAGAATCATTCAAGGATTGGTTCTGAGTACACGTTAATCAGTGTCCTGTTGCTGTGATAAAGTACCAGAGATTTGTGTGTGTGTGTGTGTGTGTGTGTGTATCTGTGTGTGTATCTGTGTGTGTGTGTGTATCTGTGTGTGTCTCTGTGTGTGTGTGTATGAGAGAGCGAGAGCAAGCTCGTACTCACCTATGTAAGTACACAGAGGCCAGTGGAGGGCATCAGGGTTCCTGTTCTAGCACTGTCCGCCTCATTCCCGGGACACGAGTCTCTCATTAATCTGGAGCTCACTGGGTTTTGGCTAGGCTGGCTGGCCAGCATGCCCCAGGAATCTCTCTCTGTCCTCCCCAGACCTAAGCACGGTGGTTACAGGCTTGTGGATCCAAACTCGGGTCCTCACGTGTATGCAGCCATCACCCTCTGAGCCATCTCCCCAGCCCTCACTCAGATTTCATAAGGCATTCTTGCTTCTCTAGCTTTTATGTTTGCATAGTTACATGGTTTTGTGTTCCTTGGACTAAATATTTAAAAGAGAAAAATCAGAGTATCCCCATTGTTGCTCTCATTTCTGCACAGTAATCACACATTTCCCCTTTCATAGGACATAATATTCTGTTTATTTAGAAGTATACTGTTTTTACTCACTTTGTCAAGATCTTGTCCAGCTCTATTGAGTTCTGGCATTCCTTCAGAAAGGTTTTCTCCTCTATTCTACCTTTGGCTGCTCTACTCATTGCTCTGGTCTCTGCATTTGGGAATTATTATTATTTTAGTCTCATCTCATATACTTTAAAAATATTTTTCTCTTTTCTTACCTCTGCATTTCCAGCAGCCTCTCAAAATCTCTGTAAAACATACTCCTGAGTACAGATAAGTTTTCAAATTATTCATACTGTTTATATCCAACATCAAAGCAAATTAACGTTTTTCTCACATGGTTTTCCTTTTTACTCATATTTTTATTTCTGTATTCATCTCTGTTTGATTTTTCCTTTATTGGCCTCATGTTTTGTCCAAAAAAATAAATAAAAAAGAATTTCTCCTGAGTCCTTTTTTGAAACAAGGGACAAATCTGTTATTTTTACCTGCTTTTTAAAATGCATTTTTTAAAATTTATTTCTGTACGTGTATGAATGCACTGTCTGCATGTAGGCTTGTGCACCCGTGTCGTGCAATGCCGTGGAGGTCAGAAGAGGGCGTCAGATTCCCCTGGAACTGGAGTTCTCCTGGAACTGGAGATGGTTCTCAGCAGCCATGTGGGTGCTGGGGATCGAACCCGGGTCCTCTGTAAGAGTGGTCAGCGCTCTTAACCACTAGGCCATCTCTCCAGCCCCATTTTTACCTGCTTTTTATATGTCATGCAATTAAGTCTTCTATTCATCAACTCTGGGAAACTTCTCAAAAGTCCCAACTTCTCCTTCTGTGCCTAATTTTGGTGTATTTGCCTTCTTCTGTCAGAATGCTTAAAGTGCAGCTAAACGAAATAAACTAGAAACATAAAGGGGGAGATAAGAGGAAAGACTTTAAAGAGGTCTAAGAATAAAATAAATATACCATGCCTACCTTCCAGCCCCAGGCACTGGGAGGTATAAGGATAAAATAAATATAGCATGCCTACCTTCCAGCCCCAGGCACTGGGAGGTATAAGGATAAAATAAATATAGCATGCCTACCTTCCAGCCCCAGGCACTGGGAGGTATAAGGATAAAATAAATATAGCATGCCTACCTTCCAGCCCCAGGCACTGGGACATGAGTGGTTCAAGCCCAGGCACTGGGATATGAGTGGTTGGAGCCCATGCACTGGGATATGAGTGATTCAAGCCCATGCACTGGGATATGAGTGGTTTAAGCCCAGGCACTAGGATATGAGTGGTTCAAGCCCAGGCGCTAGGATATGAGTGGTTCAAGCCCATGCTCTGGGATATGAGTGGTTCAAGCCCATGCACTGGGATACGAGTGGTTCAAGCCCATGCACTGGGATACGAGTGGTTCAAGCCCATGCACTGAGATATGAGTGGTTCAAGCCCAGGTACTGGGATAGGAGTTGGCATCAGTGAGCAACAGTCACACGCTCAGGAGTCAAGTACCTATCTGACAAAATAAACCATGATTCAGGAGATGCTCAGACCTTCCATTTGCTTTGGTCAGGAAGAAATTGCCCTTGGTGTGCCTCATGCTTGGGATTCTCAGCACCATCATGGTCACAGCAATGTCCAGGAAGTATGGCATGGCAATGAGTAAGTCAAGGTCAATCCAAGTCTGGACATATTCTGTGTATTAAGGATTGTGTACATTTCATTCACATTCTTCACAGTCTTCCATAAACTTTACTTTCTTCACTTAACATATTTGATTTTAATTATGGACATGGGGGTATAAAGGGAGAATATATGCACATGACTGCAGGAGCCCACAGAGGCAGACAAAGGACATTGGATTCCCTGCAGCTGGAGTTACTGTCAGTTGTGAGCCTCCCGATGTGCATGCTGGGTACCGAACTTGAGTCCTCTGGAAGAAAGGTATGTGCGTGCTAACTGCTGAGCCACTGCTCCAGCTCCACTGTCGTTAGCGTTTGCTGAATACTGGGCAGCTATAATTTTGAGTGATTTTTCTCTGTTCCCAGTCAATGTTAGAGTTAGAACTTAACAGAAAGTCCATCCAGAAGTAGGACTGACACTCTCTTGTGAAAGTACTAGAGATCAGCAAACCCCATGTGACCAAAAATAAAAGGCATGCAAATGTGCTCTTCCTCTGTGCAGAGCCTTGCTTAGGAACCACAGCATTGCTTATGAGCAGAATGAAGCTTCTGAGAAAACATCCCAGGCCTGGCCTGGGAGGACAGCTTAGTGGCTTAATTAGCATGCATAGGCCCTGGGTTTGATCCTCATCGCTATTAAAATATTACCTCTACTTTAATCCACAGATGGGGACTGATGCCCAAAGGTCTGTTTTAAATCTTGAGTTCAGTAACATTAGCAAGAAAATTTTAGAGGCAGATGAGTTTGGATCCTCTACAGTATCCATGGCACCATCTTGGTAGCTCATTCAGAATACTTTTGTCTGAGCAATGCTGTTTTCAGGTGTGTACGTAAAACAAAACAACAAAAAATTATTGCCTGAGGAAATTCAAACCAAATGGATGACTTGACAATTAAGTCTAAATGTGAAAACTTGGAGCACAGTATTTTTTGCTTTGCTTGGGAGTACTTAAAAAAAAAAATTAGACGGGGAGCTGGAGAGATGGCTCAGTGATCAAGAGCACTGTTTGTTCTTGCAGAGGACCTGGGTTCAGTTCCCAGCATCCACATGGCAGCTCAAACTACCTGTAACTCCAGTTCCAGGGATCTGACACCCTCTTCTGGCCTCCATGAACACTTCATGACATGGGTGTATTTACAGACATGTAGGCAAGACACTCATACACATAAAGTAAAAAGAAACAAATCTTTGAAAAAAAAGAAATAATCTAACAGGACAATTTGGCAATGAAACTCTATGTTTTATATATTTGACAATTCTTACCTCTTGCTGGAAATTCTCTTTGAAGCACTCAGACAACGAATTGGCTGCCCCTGAACTGCTGCAAACGCTCCTGAGCTTTCCTGTCCCTTTGAATTCTGGTCCTCTTACCCAATTCTGCCTCCCAAGGCTCAGGGATCATTGTGAACAAGGGGGTGGAACAATTTTAGCAGCCAGAGTTGGTGAATGAGTACAGGGCAACAGTTTTCTGGACAGCTGATCACTCACAGCAATGGTGATAGCATGGGGAAGTCCCATGTAAGCTCAAGCCAGACAAAATACCAGCATAGACTTGGGAAAGTTGATAAGAAAACCCCAACCTTTTCTGAGGAACTGCTGGCAAGGGGAGATTCAGTCTCATTTAAGGGTAAGACTCTTAGTAGGTTGACCAGGCTCCAATGGATGAACCCACACTGGAGAGAATTTGAGGAAATAAATCTGATTCTACAAGCCTAAATACATTCTACAGGCATATATATATATATATATATATATATATATATATATATATATAATGAAATTCATAAAAGATAAAAAATTAAAGAATCAGATATCTTACTAAAATTTATTAGCTCATTAGCCTCTATGTAGTTCTTTGTTCTTTGCAACATTTCTAAGATTGGGAAGATTTCAAGATAATTTGTGAATATTTTATTATTTCTTTTCAAGAACTGCCTGGAAGTTGTATTTGTCCACAGGCTGAACTGTCTGTCCTAGGGTTCTGAAGCTTGGACTTGGTCAACAATTGCTTTCCCCGCTGTCAAAACCGACTGACCACAGCTGGATAAATAGGTAGACAACTACAGGGGAATGATAGCATGGGTTTCACTATGAGATATAAAGATAAAAATAAATAATTAAAAGATGCCGTGCAGACCAAGGAGGAAATGGTGAGCCAGCAAGACTTGAGATGCAGTGAAGGCAAGCCTCTCCCTCTGGTGGCCTCTCTTCTGGACATGGCCAACCTGCGCCCTCAGGCCACATGTGGCATAGCTCTGAATACAGCCCAACACAAAATCACAAACTTTCCTACAACATGAGCTTTTTGTTAAAACTCAATTGTGGATTCTTCGGCATGAATTTTGTAAAGTAATGACAGTATTGTGTCATAGTATCAAAAGAGAGGACACAGCTGGAAGGAGACAGGTTGTTCTCCCCAAAGAGGAGCCCTAGGTACTCCCAGTGGCATCTCGGTACCTGCTGGAAACATTTGAGGATGCATTAGCGCGGTGATTCCACCATAGACCCAGTAAACCAGGAAGCCTTTTATCCCCATACTCTCCCCACCAGCATGGGCTTTCTGTTATGTATATACTTTAAAAATACCACAGTCAGTGGTTTCACTCATGTCTCTTCCAGGTCTATGTGAAATATGGTAAAAGGAACCCATAGCTAGCCTACCTATCCTGTGGTTTTCCAAAGCAGCAGTGGGGTCTGTGCAGATCTGGCATTTGAACATCAGAATGAAGGGTGTGCTCTAAGGAGAATGTTCTTGGCTAGGAACTCAGAAGGCTGCAGTGCTTGGAGGGGTGATGAAGGCTATAGTTCCCATATCCACAGTTACTTCTTGAGAGTACATTTCAACGTCAGGAGCATCACTGCCATTATGTGACAAGATGGCACCTACTATCAATGTAACACACAAGGGAAAATATCTTCTCACCTGGGCAGAGCTCAAAGGTCTACCAACTGCTGGCACTGACTTACATTATTTTATCAAAGAAAGGTTGGATATGGAGAAGAGTTCAAGGAATAAAATGTTGACAAACAAACACAAGATAAAATAAAGACTTAGCAAGAATCTAGGCTGGAAGGTACAAGATAGGTTTTAAAGAAATATTCAAAATTTGAGTTTCTAAAGGGAGCTCTTCTCTCTCCTTGACAGCCATATCAGAACAGAGGAAAGCATCTTAGCAAAGCAGAATCTCTCAAATACGAGAAATCGAAGTAGAAAGCAGACGGCAGGCTCCTAAGCATCCAGCTCTTGTTATGCCTCTGATATGCCTGAACATCACTTTGCTGCAACAAGAAAAACATCCAATCATCTGTGTGGTGGACAATCATTTGAGAATTCAGGGCCCCTTGCTGCATGCATGAACAGAAGACTGCTGCCAGTCACAGGGCTGGCTGGGGGATGTTGTTTTTTCACAGTCTGATCCAACAAGGAGCCTTCAGAAGAGCCACTGTCTCCCACTTGGGTGGTTGAAGATCAACAAGTGTCAGGGAATTTAGTAGACTGTGTACTGATAAATTCAGGTAAGTGAGTGATTCTTTGATGTTTCTAATCCTGAGAACAGATACTATTGAATGTTCACAGATTTTGACAAAAACCTTGGGGGACAGGTCTGGAGAAGTTGCATTCTGGTAAAAATGGAATACTGTTCTGGAGCTATGATTTTAAAATATACTTCAGTTCCTGAGCAACAAGGATTGGCTCTGAGCTGTGTGTGTGTGTGTGTGTGTGTGTGTGTGTGTGTGTGTGTGTGTTATGGGGGCAGGATTTGTAAGTGCAGGTAGATGAAGTGTATCTAAGGGATGAGAACCAAGATTCACGTTCCAGAAAGCCAGGCTTTGCTTCTGTAATTGGAGAGAATTCATTGGTTCTCAGAGCTTCCTGTTACACCATCAGCCATTAGACAGTAAGCCCCACAAAACAGGGCAAAATAAAAATTCAGGGAAATCCTAACTAAGCACACAGGCTGTAGATCACACACTTCCAGATTCCCATCCTGCATCCCCTCATCATATATTAGAACTTTGACTTTGGGCTAGCTACTTAGTGTCTCTGTACCTCCATGTTTGGAGCATAGAGGGGAATGATTGTCAGTTGAGACTAATTCACACATAGATCCCAGATCAGCACCTGACATGTAGGATTGCTGCACCAAAGGGTGCAGATGTGACACAGGAACCTTTGGAGATGTGGCATGTGAAACATGGGTGATTCATCCATGTGAACTAAGTGAGATCGAGCTAATTAAGGGTCTGCGTATGCAATTTTCCCTTTCCCCTTTGCTTAGCTTTGCCTTTCATTTTCTATCCACTCACCATCCCAATCACTCTCAAAACAACCTAGTGTGGAATAATTCTGGCAGAGGAGAGACATGTGTGGAGTGAGGAGGTAGAGGACTCTTCATGAAGATGAATATAGTGAAAATCCCACTGCCTGACGCCACAGAGTGCTTGAGGGGAGACTGGATAAGTGGGCATTGAAATACATTCTTCTACTAATCTAGACCCACAACCAGAGTTTTCCTGATTGTAATTGCTATGAACCATCAAGGGCAAAGCTACTCTGGGCATTGTTCAGACAAGGATGTATGTATGTAAAGCTCCAGCCCTCCATGAATACATGCATGCATGCAGACATGGGAAGTTTCCTTCTGTGTAAGTCTCCTTACCTTTAGAATAAATCCTGGCCTCATTTCTGCATGACACTGCTAGCAGAAGGACATAGTCACTAGATAAGTATTTAAAGCACTGACAGCAGCCCCTGGACTCAAGCATTGATTTGCTGGTGCTCTGCCATCTTCTATAAAGTAAAGACCATGTCCTTCGCATTTCTGGTAGAGAAATCTTCAAAGAAGGAGTTGGTTAAAAATGAGCATTTTAGTAAAAACAAAAAACAAAAAACAAACAAACTTGCTATTCCTGTCACTGCCCAAGATAGAAAGATGCAGAGTCAATTTTGTGGCTTCAATTGTAGCTGACTTTGGAAGGAATAATATACTCAGTGCTCTTTAGATGCATATTGAAGACAGAGCTATCACTGGGGCTGTGATTTTTGAAGACTGCAACCTGATCAGACTTCCAAACACAGATGACTACCTTCAGACAGGGAGAGGCAAGTCCCCATAGCTTGGAGTACTTGAAGGGTTTCCCAGTTCATTTTGCAGTATTATGTGGGAAGCTTCCCATTTCCATAATTTTCCTGTCAAGCTTGATGCCTGAAACAGGTGTAAAAAGGCCCAGCTAAGCTGCAAGCAAGGTTGACTCCTGGCTTCAAGTGTGGAGGGAGGTTCCAGAGGTACCAGCATGGCCCTCTGTCCCCTCTGTCACTAGCAGATGCCTAAAATGCTGCCTTCCAGCGTCCTTTTCCTCCAAGACACAAGTCTGAGAGGGAGAAATGCTAATCCCCGAGATGAGAAGTGGTTGAGAGACAATACGCACACATGGTTGTCTCTCCTCCACAGCTTTGTGCAGAGCAGATCTTTGAACCTCCTGGAAACAGGACTCAGGAAAAGTAATGGATATGCCTAATTAATTTGAATATTAAATTTAAAAAGTTTATATTTCCAATTAATTCATGAATTTATTCACTAAATATTTATTTAGACTCTGACATGTGCCAGGATCTATCTAAGTGCAAGGGATTCAGGGATAAAGAAACACAAACAAACTAACTGGAGCTGGTGGCGCAGTCCTGTCATCTAAGCTATTCAAGAGGCTGATGTAGGATGCCAAGTTCAAGGTCTGACTGGGATGCAGTCTGAGCTCAAAGCCAGCCTGAGCAACCCAGTCCTAGAATAAAAAGTGCAAAAGCAAAAGGGCTTGGGCTAGCTCTCAATGGTAAGATGGCTGCCTACTATGTGTGAGGCCCTGGGTTCAATACCCAGTATACCCAAACCAAGAAAACATAGACTCTACAAAGTGCAATAGGCAATAATATGATAATCATACTAATTGTATAAAATTCTACTCTTGGTTGATGCTGGGAGGGACAAGGTTATGAGAGTGTAAGTGTAGGCAGTTAACAGCATCTGGGGGGTGGTGGTGAAGGAAGTTTACCCAAAGGTTATGAGAGTGTAAGTGTAGGCGGTTAACAGCATCTGGGGAAGGGGGGTGGTGGTGAAGGAAGGTTACCCAAAGGAAACAGAGAAACCTAAAGTGTAAGTTGGGAATTATTTAAATAAAAGGGGGATAAGAGAAGGATTCAAGCAGAGGGAATAGTAGACTAGTCTCTCCTTGGGAGATCCACCACAATATCTTCAGTGAGTACTTTAAACCATGGATAGTACTGAGCCCTATACATATTGTGTGTCTATATGCATATAGACCTATATGTATATAGATGGAATACCATGAAAGTCTGTCTCATGTCCAAAATTCTGCTTCATGACTGGTAGGTAGATAACACAGGCAACATGGATACACAGGCCAATAGTCCTGCCCCAAGTGAGTTGAAATATGGAGCTCAATTTAAAACAAATTATTTCTGGAATCTTCTATGTAATATCTTGAGATTGCTGTTGACTGTGAGTAACTGAAAGCATGCAAAGAAAGGCTCAGATAAATATATACAGGGGACTTCTGTATATGCCCGTGCAAAAGGGATCATCACATTTGAGGGCCTGAAGGGGGCCAAAGGTAGAGAGAGAGTGCCCTGTGGGAGTGGCCTGCAGAGCAGATCTGGTCCTGCTGAGCCTCAGAGACCATTTTAATTACATTATTTGCCCTAAGATTAACAGGAAGACTTGAACTATTTTTTGCTTTTCAAAACTGATAGTAGGAACTGGAGAAATGGCTCAGCAGTTAGAGGGTTGCCAGCTCTTGCAGACCACCGGGGTTTGGTTCTCAGCACTCACGTGGCAGCCAACAACCGTTTATAACTCCGGTTCCAGAAAAATCCAACACCTTCTCCTGACCTCCTCGGGCATTGCACAACATGGAAGCAATTATACACATGCAGGCAATATACTCGTACACCTGAAATTAGAAAAACATAATGGATAGTAGCACAAATCAGCCAGAGTAGTTCCACATTCAAGAGCCATGTTTCTAGAAAGCAGGGCTAGACTCTGAGTGTCCCTCCAGTGTGCTACCTACCCCATGACTCTCCGCTGTGATCCAACGGGCTTTCAGGAGCCATGGGGCGAGGTGCTTGGTCAGATAGTCTCTGATCACAGGCAGGATGATTTTTTTTTTCTAAATGGGGCTCAAAGGACACACTTGAAATGTGAAATTTATGAAGAGAATCAGAACTGGTAAATGTAGTATGCACTGTGGTTTGTGTCTCCTTTACATCTTGTTACTGATAAAGCTAACACTGTGTGTGTGTGTGTTGTGTGTGTGTGTGTGTGTGTGTGTGTGTGTGTGTGTGTGTGTATGTGCTCGCGCGCTCTCGCTTGCAAGCATGGGCACAGTGTTGAGGGAAAACTCCAAGGTTTGTTGCCTTATTTCCCGGGTACCGTGATGATGTCAGGTAAACATCAGATCTAGAAAAATACAAACTTTGAAGCTGGACGTGGTGGCGCACGCCTTTAATCCTAGCACTTGGGAGGCAGAGGCAGGCGGATCTTTGTGAGTTCAAGGCCAGCCTGGTCTACAGAGTGAGTTCCAGGACAGCTGGGACTACAGGGAGACCCTGTCTCGAAAAAAAAAAAAAAGAAAATGACAAACTCTTGCCCTATGCAACACCTATTGACTCTTCTTTCTTTTTACAATTAAACAATTCATACTCATGGTACAAAAGTAGGAAACTTCAGCAAGCAACCAGAAGCCTCTAATTCTGCTAACAGTGTATTTTTCGTCCTGAGAAGTCTGAAATTTTAATAGACCTGTATTATTGAATGATTGACGTGCTCGTTTTTCATAGAGAACCCAATTCACGTTTACAATGGAAATTGATCTGGACGCAACCAGTGATGGAAGTTGCAGTTTCCGATATGAAATGAATATTTTCCTGCAAAATCTCAATTCCTCAGCTAACAATTCTGGCTTCCAACTTTCATCCTAATTATTTCTTTTCAAGCTGTCAGTCATTTTAGGTGACACTGAAGATAAATTAAAAGTTTACGTATGTTGTTAGGAAAGAAAAATCAACATTCTTAGGATTTTTGAAAGTCAAAAAGAATTTTCCAAAAAAAAAGTAGGTGTTTCTTACCTGTCAAAGTGGAACTACGTGAAGTGCTGACCACTTCAGCCTCTCTTATACACCAATTTGAGGTATTGTGTATTACACATTTATATTACCGTTTATATTAGTTTTCCGTGACTGCCATGGTGAATGGCCATTGAGTGGTCTAAAACAGAACAAACACATTTTATCAAAGCTCAGGAGGCCAGAAGTCTAAGATTGAGGTTGCTCGGAGGTTGACTCCTTCTGTGGACTGAAGAGAAAATCTGTCTCAGACTTTTCTCTTCCTTCTAGTTGGTCATCAGCAAGCATCCACTTACAGTGGCATCACTCCGCTCTCTGCCTCCATTGTCACATGACACACTCTGTGTGTCCTCTGTACCCCTGTCTACAAATCTCCCTTTCTCTGAATAAGATTTCAGCCACTGGCTTTACGTCCTCCCTAATCCTTAATGCCTTCATCTCAATTTGACTTTATTTGTAAAGACTCTATTTATAAATAAGGCCACATTCATAGATATTTGAGATCAGAATTTGAATATGTCCCTCACAGCTTGGGACATAATCTAGCATATAATTGTTTATCTTATTCTTATCTGTGCTATGATGGAAAAATTAAAATTGCAAAGCAGCTTTATTTTCATTCATGAATCTAGTATTCTACTTGAAATTCTCCATTCTAGCCCAAAAGAATAAACAGTATCCTGAAGAAAACAAAACAAGCCTGTTTTTCTAGCCCAGTATAGAAAGACCCTAGACTAACACCAAATTAAATTCGGTCAACAGAAGGCCAAAGAGTAGATTGATGAGTCCCAAGAAGCAGCCCCCGTGTGTTCATTTAAGGATGTGATAATCTGTTAGTTTAAGGATTAAAATTGCAGATCAAATGTAACCTGTAGCGAGGGAAGCTTTGTATTCTTAGTGTAAGAAATAGTTCTGTGCATACAAAGATGAAGCAAAACAAATATGAGTTACTCTGAGACTTTAGCAGATTTGGGATGGAGTCTATTTACAAACTTAGATATGAAAAGGCTGAGCCTTCATTGGGATAGGACTTTTTTTTTTTTTTTTTTTTTTTTTTTTTTTTTTTTTTTTGTCTTTTTGAGACAGGGTCTCCCTGTAGCCCCAGTTGTCCTGGAACTCACTCTGTAGACCAGGCTGGTCTTTAACTTACAAAGATCTGCCTGCCTCTGCCTCCCGAGTGCTAGAATTAAAGGCGTGTGCCACCACGCCCAGGGGATAGGATGTTTTAATATGTGTTCTGTTACTTTTAGACTTTGAGGCACAGTATAATTACCGTAAGCATAAATATAAGAAACTATAGTGAAATTTATGTTACTACAACTGGATTTCTCATATGATTTTCTTCTGAAAAAATTTTGGAAATTAATTTTCTGTAACTTGGAACTTTGCACATCTATCCATGGGCTTCCATGGCTTGAGAGAAGCTGCTATGACTCTCGCTCAGAAGGGGTGTGCTGTACAGGGAGGGTGGGTGTTCTCTCTTGCCCTCTTACTTGTTTGGCTGCTGGAGCCTCAGTTTATGATCCATCAAAACACCAGGCTCCTCTCACCCTGTCTCAACCTGCATGGCTATTTGAGGTAGACTCTGTTATAATACTTTTCAATGAATCTCAGTCAGAGATTTGCATTTATACTCTTGGAATAGAAAAGTGAGGTGAGGAGGAATCACAAATTGAAGACTGCATGACCCCCAAAAGTTCATGATTTTCACTCTTACTTGGACTTCCTGTCCACCTAGGATGTCCGCAAGTGACAGAGCCAGGTTTCTCCTCCTTGCATGGCTGCATTTTGTAGAGCAAGGCCTTTGTCTCTGCAACATGGCCTTGCAGGAGTCTCTCTTTACTCCACAGGACCCGTATATCAACTCGGCTGATTTTGAAATCATTGGAAAGGCTTGAAAATTTATAAGGTGATTTTCAAATTTAATTTTTATGTATGTGTGTATGCCGTGTGTGTGTGTGTGTGTGTGTGTGTGTGTGTGTATGTGTGTGTGCTTGTGCACATGGGAGAGTGGACGACAACCTTGAATGCAGGCCCTCACATTCCACCTTGTCCTGTCTTGTTCACCAGGCTAGCTGACCCAATAGAGTTCTGGGATTACACATATAGGCTATAGCACCTGAATTTACATGGGTCTGGAGATCCATCTGAACTCAGTTCCTCAGGCTTAGTGGCAAGCCCTTTTACCTCCCAAAACTTCTCCCCAGCCCCTACATAGTGATTTTATTCATGATGAAATATTACATTCACACTAACAATTGCAGAGGAAAAGTAGCTGGCCTGTCTTCTCACTGGGTATAGTGTAGCAGAGTAACATTATCTCTCTCATTTTGCCGCCTTTAATTGGGTGTTAGAATGAGTCTCCATAGAAAGGTATTGACAAATGCAGGGCAGCTTTCTGTCTGAACATTGTTATCCATGGTCCAGACCTGAAGTCAACTTGGAGCTCTCCTTATAAACAGTGACATGTCAAACAGAATGAGTGCAATAAAACTGTTTAAATAGAGACTCCCCGGGTTCCTTTTCTTTCTGTGATAAGAGACAGGAAAACTACATTCTGTTGCTAACAGCTGAAGTTTCATGGTTGTCTCTTCTCCACAAACCATCAATAATTTTTTGTTAAATTACATAATTTATTGTATCCATTTTGAATGCATAATGTAATAGTGTAACTGGAGGGTAGTCTTTCTTCAAATAGGTTATGGAAAGTGAAATAAATACCTAGATTAAATTTCCATACTAGAGAGAAAAAAATGAAATAATTTGATGACTTGCAAAAAATATGTAATAGGCTTTATAGAGATAATATAAATTCATAAAAAAATCCACATGTTGTTCTAGGCATCGCAAATGATTTTGTTGTGGAAAGCAATTTCAGGAAAAATTTTGCTGCAACGTTTAACAGACTTAATTATTTCTAAGTAAAAGGAGTTAATAATATACATAGATAACATGTAGAGGTAAATTAGCTTGAGAACTTATAGTGTTATATTAAGCAGTGATTATTTTAGTGTCTCAAATTTTGTGAACAAAGGGGTTATAAAACCCTTAAAATTTGACATCAGCAAAAACTAAATATTTTTTCTTTATCCTTCATATTTGGTGCTGTTTTATTCTAAGAAAAAAATAATAAATATATATTTTAAAAATCCTTTTGCATCTCTAGAGATTAGTCTTTCATATTTGTAAACAATACAATTCCTATTTGTTTCATGTTAAGAGCCTCTATTAAAATAGCTGTATTTTTTTCCACATCACCATCTGTTCTTTGCTGGTGTCTACTATAAATCAATCATATTATTTTTGCTATTATTATTCTCATATTCTTCATGGGTCCAAACCCCCTATTATTAAGCTTTTATCTTCTTGAGAAACTATCAAACTTCATCTGTGGGACTGATCCAAGATCCAGTGGGAATTCCAAATAGAATTTTAATTTTCTCTGGGCATTGGGCACCATTTGTTGTTTATTCCTCTGAAATGGTATCATTTTCATTATGATAATAGGATTATTTTCATTGGGATGTGTTGTCTGCCATGGTAGACACACACTTGTGTCCTTTCAGGAAGGAAGACCACAGGATTAAAGGAGTGATATGGCCAGATTAATTTAAGTGTGGACAATTTAAGTGTGAAACTTTAAAAAATGGGACTAATGATTTTAAGATGCTTTAAAAACAAGCATGCTGCCTGTAGAATCAAGAGGGAACTCTGACTTATGAAAGTAACAAGTTTGCAAATAAATGAACCATCATAAAATTTCTTTCTTTTGAGCCACTTACATATATATTGTTACTTTTAGAATGTAATTTTTCTATATAGTGTTTCAATATTTCTACTTAGTTGTAAGTTCTCAAAAGAATAATTTATCTAGATTACTGATTTAATGTGACATGTTAAAAACCACCCATTGCTAATTATTTGGAAGTTCAATGTTTCTTTGTTCTGAAGTACTCTAAATAAAAGCATCATCATAAAAATAATTAAGACAGGTTAAGATGGAACTCTAGGGAAAAAAAGTTAAATTCAAGTAACATTTTATTTCCTACTAAGTGGCAGGTTGATTTACAAAGCCTTAGTGATCTGCTGATGTTTCTCTGTGCTTATAAAACTCACGGTATCTCTAAATTTATAAATCAGTTGCTAACATGAGAAAATATTTCTTAATCCCCCACCACCAATCTTATGTAGGTTGTGCACAGAATAAAGGGATTTACACACTCAAGCTGGGGAAATTTTACAGACCCTTGATAAGCTTCATAATTCAGATGCTGTTTTGATAGAGAAAACCACAAGTAATGCAAATAGCAGCCTCTACTCTGCAGTACAGGTGTGTAATAAGCACATGTAATTAAACCAAAGATACATAATGGTTTGTTGTTGGATACGCATTCACAACAGCTGACGACGCTCTTAATGTGAGGTTCATGAGTTAGGTAATTTTCTTCATCTCCACTCCTTGAACAGAATATTCCTCATGGACTCATATACAAAATGATCCTCAGCCTTTTACACAGCAGACTCCCACTGCTGCCTGTAATTCAGCCTCTTTACCATCTCAGCATTACCTAAAGCTGATTAAAAAGAGCATGCAAATTCACAAACAAGTCATTTTATTCTTCAACTTAAATAATTTACAAATGTCCCCCCAAAGGAAAGTTATCAAAATGTAAGCCTTTCGACATGGTTTCCATCTCAGTGAAATATATCATCCGTGCATTTAATCACTGTTATACATAAAATATGGTTTATGCCTCTGTTCTATATATCAGATAAACTTCTTTGTGTATCATGAATCAGAGTCTTTTAAATGTCATAAAGCAAATGTAAAAAGCTAGAACTGGTTATTTTTAAATTGATGTAGAACTAGGGAGTGATGCAAAAACCATTTTTGGTTATCTTAAATTCTGTTTTGATTGGGAAATATTTTTAACAACTCAAAATACACTTATACACACTTTGGATTTTAAGAATGATGAATCTGCATAGTGTGTGAATTTCTTTACTTTCATCTCATTAGTCCTTCTGTCCTTCTCTCATGACACACTGAAGCACCATGCTACTATACCTGAGCATGCATGTGCAATGGGGTGGCTGTCCAGGAATGGGTAGAGGAGGGTCTGCTAAGGTTGATAATGTGGAGAAAAATAGATAATGTAAATTTGTTTTGTATTTTTCAGAAAAGATGATGTCTTATACATTTATTGAACCATAGTACATGATAAAATGGTCATGATAATATCCATGCTCGATAGCATTTTCCCATAAATTACTGTGTAGGCACCATTAATCATTGCATTCAAGGGCTGGACATCACCCATTTAATTCAGCTGGTTCTGATTTGCACATCATTTTGAAGAATGCCAAGGAACAGAAATGAGAAATTTTTCTTTCCAGATTAGCTGTCTAGCTCACCTTCTTGTACTTCCTTTACTTGGTTAACTTTTAAAGCCTGGCTTGTATATTATTTAAGGCAAAGATTTTGTTTTAACTGAATCTTTTCCATGAACTTTAAGGAATAGAACTCACTCCTGATGTACTCAGGCTTATTCCTGTTCTTCTTGAGATAAATGAGTCATTTCCCTTTATATCTCCTTTTTTATGACCTAAGATGTGACTGCAACTGTGTGTGTTAGAGGAAAGGATGTCCTTACCCCATGTATTTTGGTTAGTAGAACAGACTTGGGATGTGTCCTTCTTCAAGGAGAAAAGTCATCAAAATGAGCCACAGTATGTAAAAAGAACAAGCTCCAACAGGCAAAAGCTCGCCTCTGCTGTCCTTGAACATGTCTCTCTCCTCCAAAAAGCCAGAGAGGGTGCAGTGTTCCTTCCTCATCTTCCTCCGGCAGGAACTGCAGCCTAATCTAGAGCTTTCCTGCATTGTGTTTTCCACCTCCTCTTACAGAAAGACGTTTTTCATCAAACACGCTCTCATCTCTTTCCAGTTATGAAAACGTGCTCAGTCCCAGCTTTCTTTTCCTGCAGTACTTCCACACAGAGATCATTGCTTTCACACCAATCTAACTTCAGTCTCCATCGTGCTCTTGAGCTGCTCTTGCTAAGATCAACTGTGAGGCGTTTTGGACTTCAACGCTGTGACGTCGTGTCATCTCTGAACAGCGACCCACTGTCTTTCTCTAGGCTGGTAGTGCCCCCAGCTTCCCACCACACCTCTGATGGGTCCTGATGGTTTTGTTTTGGAAGCTTTCCCTGCTTTCTCTGCTCTTTGCTCACATCCTCCCTCCTCTCACTCTCACTGTCATGCATCTAGGACTAGGATACCTTGCCTCCCTCCACTTCCTCAAATGGATGCTATAGGTCATTCGTGTCCAATGGTTACTCCAAGTTCAGTGGACTTGGAACCTCAGATCCCAAAATGAACTTGGCACTTGACCTTTTCTGATGTCTCACAAGCATCTCAAACATGAGGCCCAACACAGCTCAACATTTTCTTTGTGTACCTGCCATTCATCTAGTCATCATCATTGCAAGGAACATATGACCAATAAGATTCTCATGGAAGAAACTCAAGGACCAACCTCAAAACAGAACCCTCATTTTCCCTACTCATTCAGTAAATTTCTGAGTTTTAAATATCATTTGTATCTCTATATTTCTTTCCACATCAGCAGCCAATATTTTAATCCAAATAACCCTCATCTCTCAATTGAGCTATTGGAATGGCTATTGTTTTTCTGCAGCTGTTATACTGGATTCCAACCCATCTTTTAAGATGGGGTCTCACCAGGTTGGCCTTGAATTTAAAGTCTTTCTGCCTCCTCAGTGCTGGGGATTAAAGAGATACACTATCACACCTGACAGAAACTTCATTTTGATTACGAAATATTCTTGCTTTAAACTCTTTGTGACATCTCTTGCTCTAGGAGTAGTATCCCTAACATGTTCTATAATGCCCTCCTCAGTTGGGATTTGTCTATTTCCCTAGACCTAATGACTGGTATGATTACTCTGCTGAAACGTGGTACATGGTGGTATCTCAATAAATTCTTACTAAAAGTATGAATGAACAAATGAGTAAAACGATGGATGCAGGTCTGGGGAGACATCTCAGTCAGTGAAGTGCTTCTCTTGTCAACGCTAGGACTTGACTCTGATTCTTAGAATCTCCATGTTGTTTTAAGCCAAGCATGGGGACACATGCTTGTAATCTCAGCGCGGAGATGGAAACTTGGGGCTCATTGGCCAGGCAGCCTACCTATTGACCAGCTCCAGACCAGACCAGTGACAGACCATGTTCTTTTTTTTTTTTTTTTTGGCCTATTTCTCTGTTCTTTATTTCTTTTTCAAAGATTTCTCATCTTTTTTTTTATTGATGCTTTGTGTATTTCATACATAATTTTCCAATTCAGTTCAGGCATATTTTCCTTTCCCTTCCCCCCACCCCACCCCCACCCCATCCCAGATCATGCATTCTGTCATAACTGTCCTGCATCTTTCTCTCAGTTTTTTTTCCATTTTTTAGCAATAAGTGATAATTTATGAGTACAAGCATCGTTCATGTAAAACCAACTTGCAAGCAGTTGTGCCCAAACCCACACAGCCCATGGGTCCCACCATCCAGCGGAGGCGGGCGGGCTTGTATGTTCAATCAAGTTGATCAAATAAGTGTCCAGGCTATATTGCTGTAGGTTCACCATTCACCCCAATCGCAGCCCTTACATTCTACCATGCCCACATACAAACATTTAAATATTTTTGAGACAGGATATCCTGTATCCCAAGCTGGCTTCAAACACTACATTCTATATTTTAAGGAAAATATTTTGGACAAGAAAGTATTTAGACAAGGAGAGTCCTTCAAGAACATTTGGTCCAAGTTACCACCATTTCATTAAACAAATTATAGCAAAGTACTGTGAAGATGCAGAGATGCTCTAAAACACAGGAGCACACATTCGGCAGCCACCGTGGGCTCACAGGAGAGCACATTCCATGGTCTACTCTAAGTTTCCTCTAATAGTCTCTCACCTTTACTTCAGGGTTGTATGGTGTGCATCTGTCTTCATCATAAATGGTAAACTACTTAGCCGTTATGTCTGAGTTTCATTTTATTTTATTAAAGTTTATTCTCTCCTCTCTCTCTTTCTTTCTTTCTTTCTTTCTTTCTTTCTTTCTTTCTTTCTTTCTTTCTTTCTTTCTTTCTTCTTTCTTTCTTTCTTTTATAAAAGGAAGAGTTTATTTGAGCTTATGATTGTTCATTCCAGGGAATTAGAGTCCATGGTGGTGGGAGGCATGGTGGCTGGGGCTGGACCAGAAAGCCGAGGTTCACATCTTTTAATGAGTACAGGAAGTCAAGAAAGAGCAACTGGAGCCTGCATCACTAACCCCCTAGTGATGTACGTCCTCCAGAATAGCCACACCTTCCAAGATGTCCCAAAACAGCACCACCAACTGGGGGACAAAATGTCTGAATACTTGAAGCCTATGGAGGACATGAGTGGCAAGATATTCCAATAGTGGTACTTGTGTCTTGGAGGCAACCAACAGCTGCCTAATTAGACCCAAAGTCTGCTCAATCTAAGAGAACTCTTGTCTTATACTATAAACCTAGTCAAATAACCATGGTTATAGAAGTCATAGGCCCTAGAGAAGAACCTACTACTACCAGGTTACTAAAGTAGTACAGTTCCCAACAGTTTTCTAAATACTCATCCTTATAACCACAGATAAAGGCAGTTGTTACATCTCATACCCAAAGCTTCTATTTTTAGCAGAGACTATTAAACAAATCCACAGCCAATCAAAATGCAGAGAATAAGGGACTGTGTGGTGCCCAGCCTAAAATGAGACGTCTGGTTCAAGGGATGTGATAGGAAAGGGAGTAGAGGACTGTGAGAGGCTGAGGACCATCATGATTATTCTGTAATGGTTTCTTCTGGATAGGACAGGGATGCTGCTCCCATGCACTCTCAGTAATATGGTTGCCTACACAGGACTTGCAAAGGCCACACCAGTCAACACGTAGGAGAATTTCACAAGTGCCCCCCCCCCCGATGAAGAGGTACAGGCAGTCAAGGTCTGCAGAGTGAGGGAGAAACAGGTTTGTTCTTTCTTTTTCCAAGGACCATACTCCAATCCTAAGTGTCAGCTGTAAACACATGCAAATAACAATAACAAAAATAAACATAGAAGAAGAGGTCATGAATTTGAGAGGGGTGTTGGGGGTGTTGGGGGAACTGGACTAGGAAGGGATGGAAAGGATGCAAAGATAGTGTAATCATAATAAAGTGCTCGAATTTAAAAAAAAGATTAAAAAAATTGTGTGTGAGTGTTTATGTCTGTGCCTGTGCCTGTGCTGGGGTGTGTGCATGTGAGTGTAGGTGCTCACAGAGGCCAGAAGACAACGCTGGATCCACTGGAGGTGGAGTTACAGATAGCTGCACGCCACTCAGTGTGGGTACTGGGATCAGGCCTCTGCAAGAGAACTATGTTCTTTTTAATTGCTAAGCCTCCTCTCCAGCTCTCCCCATTTTTTCAATGTTCTTAGAATTATTCCTTAGTGTACATCTTTCACTTTTCTAAGATGAATTCCTAAAATGTCTATTGCTGGGTCAAAAGTACTTCCTTTGCATTTTCTTATATATGGAAATGTATAAAATATACACTTCTTCAATGATATACAAGATAGGTTTTCTTTTTTTCTTTTTTCTTTTTTTTGGTCTTTTTGAAACAGGGTCTCTCCCTTTAGTCCCAGCTGGCCTGGAGCTCACTTTGTAGACCAGGCAGGCAGGCCTTGAACTCACAGAGATCCACCTGCCTCTGCCTCCCAAGTGCTAGGATTAAAGGCATGTGCCACCATGCCCGGCAAGATAGGTTTTCTTTTATAATTTAATATAAGGCAAATGGGTTATTTTAATAGTAACTCAACTTTTTGACATTTTAAATATCAAAAAGTTTGAAAATTTTATGAAGTAAATTCTATAAATTTTTTCTTAATTATTTCTTGTCCTTGATCCCATGTTTTATTACTATTTCCTTTTTGCATGCATATATGTGTGTGTGGTGGACATGCATGTGTATATTCGTGTTTGTGGGTGCATATGTATACACATGTGAATGGAGGCCACAGTTTGGTATGCGATGTGCTTCTTGACTGTCTCCACCTTATATATTGAGGTAGTTTCTTTCACTTAGTGCCGCAGCTTGCCAATCTGGCTGGTCTAGTTAGTGGGCTTACTCTAGGGATCCCTGGCAGTGTGCAGGGATTACAGGAGCATGACCACACCCACCTGGTTTCCCATGGGCTCTGGGTATCTGAACTCCATTTTATCAGCTGAGCAATCTCCTGGGCTTGAAATCCTATTTTAAAAGCATTTAATTTTCACTTTGAACATACTGATTTGTGTATTTGGGGGAGGATCCTTCGATGTACCCCAAACCAAAATTGACCTCTCAATCCTCTTGTTTCTGCCTTCCAAGTATGGAATTACAGGGGTGAGCCGGTGAGCCACCAGGCCCAGCAGCATTCTAAATTGTGCAGAAAATGTTCATCTTTTTGTAATGTCAAATATAATGGCCTACAACTCATTTTGCCTGAGTCCAATAACACCACACTGTATGCACTGTGTGTTTGACATTTTGTTGAGTAGTAGAGGTACAGTCCAGTTCATGCCTAACAATTGAGAAAGGTGAGGGTTTCTTGATCATTTACTTCAACTTACTAATTATCCGAATAGACCAGGAAAATTTGGAGCAGCCACCAAAGGAACCGTTGATGAGAGCTGAGGAAACTTCAGCTCCCTGAACGCCTTAGCATATTTGCTTTTACCCCTTACTGTCACTGTGCACATGCTATAGGTTGAGCGCCCCTAACCTGAAAATCCTAAATAACCCCAAATCCAAAACTTTTCCAGCACTGACATTCTATATATGATCTCAGTGATAGTTTGCAGTCAAAAGGCAGGTGGAATGGAAATGCGTATAAGATATCATACATAGTATGTATAATATATATGTAAAACAAATTTTGTGCTTAGACTTGGGCTCCCCCCAAGTTACATCATTACGTACATAGAAATATTGTAAAATCTGAAAAAAAAACCCCAAATCTGAAACATTTTCTATTCTAAGCATTTCAGCAAGGGAAATTCAATCTGTCTTAGGCTGAGGAATTTAGATGGCAATCATGCCAGTTATCTAATATTTTGACATAAGTAGCTTTCATGATGTTTAGCAAGTTCATGGCCTTTTGCTCTGTCTTCATACCACAGGGATTCAAGCACGAAGGAGGGAGAGCTTTGTTCACAGCTTAGCCTAGGAGTATGTCGTGATTTTCCAATCCATCATATGTGTCTGTGTGCTAGTGAGGAGTTGAAATGTTTTAACACAGGAAAAGTGTCCTTTTGAACATCAATGACTTTACAATTTGCAAAGAAACCGCAGAAAAACAAGAGGTTATGGTTTACACTAGTCTATTTTGAAAGTTACATCTGAACATACATGCCTTAAAATTATTATTTCTTTTTGTTTCTTATTTTATGCTTTAGTGCTATATTAGAAAGAAAATAAAGAGTAATACAAAATATATACACTTGCCAGACTGCCTAAAAGCAACGGATTTGCTCCTCCATAGGGTGAGCTTCCCAAATCGCGCCATGCCGGTCCTCCTGATTGGGGACCTTCAACAGTCCCGCCCACTATCCCAGGGCCAGGCTTCCCTATTGGCTAGTAAGGGCCCAGACCTATGGAGACTGCCTGGGAGTGACTGATACAGCCTCCGGAGTGAACTTGTCAAATCACTCAGTTTCCATTCCCCAGGTTTGGGACCAACTGCAATCAGTCCCTCATAGTGCATCAGGACCAGGCTTCCTTGCTGGCTAGTAAGGGCCTGGATGTCCTCCTCCTATAACCTCTTATGTGCAGACCTTTCAAGATTGCCTGAGAGTGCCTGATTCTGCCTCTAGCATGGGCTGGCCAAATTGCCCCTTGCTCATCCCCCTGGCTGGGACCATCTGATGTCCCACCCACATCTCCAGAGCTTAGACTTCCCTGATCGCTAGTAGGGACCAGCTCTTCCATCTCCCATCTCCTCTCCCTGAACCTTGGCACTATCCATCTGAGGCTCCTAATTAGCCAGGGCTGCTTGCCTTCCTGGAGAGCTCCTGAGTAGCCTAACTGGAGCCATCTGGTCCCTCCAATCAAAAGAGAGAAACTAAAGAACAACTAGTTTTCATACCAATCAGAAAGCAACCAAAGTACATCAAGAATACAAACAGAATTAGACTTCAGCTCAACAAAGGAAGGCTTGACTTTCATATCAGAATGGCAAACAACAAAAGAAATCCACATGCTAAAACTACAATGAAAAAAACAATATGAAAGAGCAAAATAATGTTTCCATTAAATACCACCAGTCCTATAGAAGAGTTCTACAATGAGAATTCTTGAGAGATAACCCAGGACCCGGAACTTAAAAAAATCAATCATAATCATAAACATGATCAAATAATTCAATGAACTTAAAGAACACACAAACAACTAAAAGAACTAAAAGCAGATAGGGACAAATTTCTGTCTGAATTCACAAAAGAGAGACACATTGAAGAAAACTCAGGCTGAAATGAAGAACGAAGTGAAAACCTAGCTCCCATAGCTTTGGAAGACACTATGCAAGCTGCTAATGGAGACTATCAATTGATGCTCCAACCCCAGCTTAAAGGCCTAATAATCACAATAATGATCAGCACAACAAATTATATTGGGATAGTAGTGGCACTAATTGGACTTCAAGTCCACCTAATGGGAGAGAACTCATGTGTGGTACTGTAAACATAGCAAAATACATATGGCTGGAGAGGTCATAAATCTTAGAGAAAATCTTAAGGCTGTCACATCCCTAGGCAAATGTAATTTCTTAGTAATGTGCTAAATATAGATCCTTGTATTTACAGACTAGTATGCCAGTTACCACTCATCAAACAAGTTTCTTTAGCTACAGACAGAAACTATTACAGAGTTCCACAATTTGTTACATACAGAGAATCACTGTCTGTGAAATGTCCAACCCTAAGTGATAAATCTACAATGGATCCTTCAAACCCAAGTCTCATGGAACTTAGAGGAACAAGGGGTAGAGGGAATACTAATGCATCTCTTAAATCACATCAATGAAGCTCCCTTATATTAATAGACTGCAATGATCACAAATGGCCAAAGTGTAGAAAGTAGGAGTCTGGAGAGTGTGGGTCCTTGGACAGGAGTCCTATATTAAACTTCACCCACCCAGGACTCGGGTACCATCATGGAAGAAGGAGCAGAAGATTGTATGAGCCAGGAGAGGAGGTGCATGATCATGTAGAAATAGAGTCCTATAGGCTTCTGGGACCTTATCATAAGAACCTACAGCAATGATGACAGCATGCACAAGACCCATGCAAACCCAAGCACACAAAAACCCAGCATGGAACTGGGGAAATGGGCAGCAGATCCCAATCTTAGCCAAAGAACTACTTGCGGTTGATCACTGCTGGGGAGAAAGTGCTGATCTTCTTTAAGGAAGTGACTCTAAATAGGCTGACAAGACCCCAGTGATGAACTTGGACTGGGGGATGTCTGGAAACCCTAACTTGACTCGATAGGCCTTAACGTAAATGACAGAATGCATGAAATCCTGTGGAGGGTATGGGAGGGTATGGATGGGGAAAAGGGTATGAAGATGACTAATATCTTGTGTATGAAATACACAAAATCTCAATAAAAAATACAAAACTCCCAAATACATACATGCAAAAAAATTCATATACATAAGTTCTGTGCTAATATTTTCTTTAACAATAAATATACAGATTAAAATTATATTTTCAAGTAGAGCTAATTGTTGTCTCTATGTGAAATTACAAGGCTAAAAGAGCAAACAGAGTGGTGTGGAGGCTGGGAACAAATGCAAGACAACCCAGATAGATGCTAACAGTCAGGCCAGAAAGGTTTTGAACCCTCTGTCTAGCTCTTTCTCCCTCGACATCTATTCCTTATGTGCTTAATGCCCAATGTCGCTGTAGCCAGATTAGCCCCACTCTGCTTTTGTCCTATATTGACCCCCCTTTACCCTTTCTTTTTATAATTTCCTCTTCTAAAGAATATGGCCAAGCCTGGTCTGTAGGGTCTCTATGCTTCAGTCTCCTGGAGAGATGGGATTATTCTACATTATCTAATTCTTTGCTAACCTTTTTCAATCCTACTTTGGGGATAATTCCCTCATCCCTGAACTGATTTTGCACCTACAGTTTCCCCTTCTATCTATGTTCTCCTCTCCTTTCTCTCTGCCATCCAAATTTATCACTAGTATTATGATTTCTTTGTTCTTCCTATTCATACCCCAAATAAAGAATGTATCAATACATAAAGTACTATGTATGTCTACCACTAAATGATCAGTGCTTAAAAGGCAATTGCTTTGTGGTTGAGTGTTATCATGTCTTCATAGTGTATCCTGGGCAGTGATTGCTACTGAAGGCAGTGCCCTACTCAGGACGGGAACAGAACCTACTTCCCTGAATACCTGTCCAACAGAAGAAATGAAACTTCTACCCTTCTATGACCAAGTCCCTCCTGAACACCACAAACACTTCCACTCAAAGACAAAAGTGACCGAAATAGTTATAAGAGAACTCAACCAATGATAATTCCTGATGTATAAATCCCAGCATAAAAATACAAGTAGCATGATAAAACAAGACAACCTTTCCTCTAAAACCTATTATCCCAGCGTAATATCCAGTGAAAGTACATTGGATAAAATTCCAGACACAAAACACTAGAAAGAATGAGGAAAAATATGTTCAAAGAAACAAAAGAGGACACACAAACTCCTGTATGAATTGCAAGAGAACACAAACAACCAAACAAATAAGGAAACCAATGCAGGATATGAAAATGGAATTCAATAAAGAGATAGAAAAACTGATGAAAAATACTGAAATGATGCTGGAAATAAAAAAAATCAATAAGTCAAATATAAAGCTCAGATCACAGAGAGGAAAAAAAAGGAGGACTTGAAGACAAGGTGGAGGAATTGGCATTTTTGGTCAAGAACAACAATACTTTTTTAAAATGTACAAATGGAACATACAAGATCTTTGGGATACCATGAAAAGACCATGGAATGTTGTATTTCAAGTTTTGAAAGCTTCAAACCAAGACTATTATAGCCAGAAAAACTGTCACAACTGATGGAGAAAGAAAAACATTACATGAAAATCATAGGGAATTTATGGTCATTAAGCCAGCTCTACCAAAGACACTGGAAAAAAAAAATCTTCAGTTTGAAAGGGATGACAAACATATTGAAGATGCTAGGAAAGTATTTAAACAAATGAGTAATAATAAAACACCAAACAAGCCAGGCGTGGTGGCGCACGCCTTTAATCCTAGCACTTGGGAGGCAGAGGCAGGCGGATCTTTGTGAGTTCAAGGCCAGCCTGGTCTACAGAGTGAGTTCCAGGACAGGGACTACAGGGAGACCCTGTCTCAAAAAGACCAACCCCCCCCAAAAGCAAAAAACAAAACAAACTAAATAAAACACCAAACAGTACAAAATTAGCAAAATGGCAGGAATTGCTACATACCTTTCAATAATGAATAATAATGGTCTCAATTCCCCTACCAAGTGTCATAAGACTAACAGATTAGATTAAAAAACAGGATCTGTTTACTGACTCCAAGAAACATACCTCACCATATAGAGTAGATATCACCTTAGAGTGAAAGGATAGAAAAAAAGTTATTCTAAGCAAATCAAATTAGGAAACCATCACTATTCTAATATTTGATAAGAGACTTCAAACAAAAAAAAAACTAATTAGAAGAGATAAAGAAAATATGTCATACTCATTAAAGGGAAACTCCATCAAGAGGACATTTCAGTTTTATACACATCAATGTTGGTGTACCCAATTTCATAAAATAAATACTACTAAATATAAAGTAAAAGATTAACCCAAGACAGTAACAGTGGGTAGCTTCAAGTCCCCACTTCCACCTTAAGAAAAAATAATAAAAGAAACATCCGAGTTAAATGTCATCACAGATCAAATGGACATATCAGACATATATAGAACATACCACTCAAACACTGCAGAACACACATTCACCTCAACAGCCTATGGAGTGTTCCCTGGAATAGTTAATATATTAGGGCACAAGGCAAGTCTCCACAAATATAGGGAAATTGAAATAACCCTTTAATTCCTGTCTTATAGTCATGGAATAAAGCTGGAAATCAACAGCAAAAGAAACTACAGAAATTTCACAAACTTTTAGAGATTAAATAATGCACTATTGGACAGTGAATGGGTCACTGATGAAATCAAGAAAGAAATTTTAAAAAATCCCTAAAATTGAATGGAAGAAGTCCTAACAGTGAATTTCAAAGGTATAGGTGCCTACATTAAAAAATATAGGGGATCTCAAATAAATGACATAATGATGTACCTTGGGGCCTTGGGGGGGGGGAAGCCCTGAAACAGTAGATATAGTTAAGATCAGGGCAGAAATTAATAAAATAGAAATAAAAATATAATCAATGAAATGAAGAGTTGGCTCTTTGAAAAGATAAACAAGATCCACAAACTCTTAGCCAAGCTAAACAAAATAGAGATGAAAAGAGAAATGTAACAACAGATACCAATGAAATTCAGAAAATCATAAGGACATATCTTAAAACCTTATTCCATTAAATTAAAACATCCAAAAGAAATTTTGATTCTTTTTTTTTTAATTTTTTTTTATTTTTTTATTTATTTCTGTATGTGTATTAATGTACTGTCTGCATGCAGGTTTGTGCACCCGTGTCGTGCAACGCCGCGGAGGTCAGAAGAGGGTTTCGGATTCCCCTGGAACTGGAGTTCTCCTGGAATTGGAGTCTCAGACGGCTCTCGGCCGCCATGTGGGTGCTGGGGATCGAACCCGGGTCCTCTGCAAGAGCGGTCGGCACTCTTAACCGCTAGGCCATCTCTCCAGCCCCGAAATTTTGATTCTTTAAGGGTTCTCCACACTGCTTTCCATAGTGGTTGTATGAGTTTACATTCCCACCAGCAGTGGATGAGTGTTCCCCTTTCCCCATAAGATCTCCAGCATTTGGTATTTTTTGTTTTCTTGATCCTAGCCAGTCTTATCAGACTGAGAATATCTTAAAGTGGTTTTAATTTGCATTTGCTTAATTTTTAGCAATTTTTAAGATGTTTCTCAGATCTGAGATCTCCTGGGATCAGCTGAAGTGCAGGTAGCAGGCCACATCTGTGGAGTTCTGTCTTGATGGTCGAGCAGTGTGGGAGGGCCCAGCCCACAATGAGTGGTGCCACCCTGGGCAGGTTATTGTGTACTGTATAAGGCGGCAGGCTGGGCATGAGCCAGGAGAGCAATCCAGTGAACAGCATTCCTCCATGGCTTGTGCTTCAGCTCCTGCCTCCAGGTTCCTGCCCTGAGTTCCTACCTTGGGCTCCCTTGGTGATGAACTGTGACCCAGGAGATGTAAGCTGAATAAACCCTTTCCTCCCCAAGTTGGTGCTGGTCAGAGTATTTTGTGACAGCAATTGAAGACAAACTAGAACAGCATGTATTAAAAATCCATAAGGAATTCTGACATTTGATATGCTAATAAAGAGTAAAAGTTTAAAAAAAAGTTTGAATGGAGATACCCTGTGTGGGTGGATAACATTGCTCCTAGAAGCCGTGGGTTATTAAATGAAAATCCCAGTCTCTGGCGCAGGCTACCTCCCATGCACTATTGGTCAGAGAGGCCCAGAGACACCCAAAGTAATGCAAGTAATTGCCACTGCTCTTGGTTGCTCACCAGAAGTAGATGGTAAGACTCTATTGCTATAGACAGCATGCCTTGGTCACAGGATAAGAGAGAAACCAAGCTGGAACTGAACTGGAAGCTTCGTCCTTGTTCACTAACCTTCATTGTGCTGGAAGGTGCTAGAAAGCATGTGAGGGTGAATTGTTATCAGCAATCTTATTTAGCTGTGGACTCTGTGCAACAGTACAGCCTGGCAAGTGAAGTTGAACCCAGTGTGTAACGTCGGTACATCTGTTATGTTTTCCTGTTCGATTTGATGCTTGCTCCAAAGGAGGGAATTCACATCCAGTACATAAACTTAAACAGACCTGGTGGACCTATCAAATTGTTCTTCTTTTCAGACAGCAACTCATTGACCAGGAATCAAATCTAGGGCCTCATTCATGCAAGTCAAGAACTCTACTACTGAGTTACATCCCCCAATTGGAATTGCCTTCTAAAGAACTATGGTCAGTGCAGCCCACAAGTTAGTGCTGCCAGAGCCTTCGGTCAGAAAAGCTTCTCTGCAGAAGTCAGTAGTGACTTCAGAGGTTAATAACTAGTCAAAATCCTGAGAACAAATGATTGTTGAATGCTAAGTCATGAATGAGTCATCTATATCAACTTGTCCAAAGCTCAGGAAATGTAGAAGAGGGGGAAATAATACTTGAGCAGGAGGCAGATGAGGGAGCTGTGTGAAATGCTGACTTCCAGGCATGTGGAGGCTGTTGCACTCTTCAACTCACAGCAACTATGATTACCTGCACGAGATCCACACAAGACTAGACACATGAACAAATCCCTGAGGATTCATGTGAAGGTAATGGTTGATGGGGAAGGAGAGATTTTTTTTTTTTTTAGTGGTGAGGCCACTGGTATGGTGGCCATGCTCCTAGAAATAAACCTCCATTCAGGCTGCTCTATGCAACCCTGATGAAAATCAATCTCTCTCTCTCTCTCTCTTTCTCTCTCTCTCTCTCTCTCTCTCAAAAAAAGACAAAAGACAGAGGGAGCCTAGCTCAAAAGAGGAAGGGGATGAACAGGAATGGATGGAGACAAAATGGGTGATGTGAAATGTTTGAAATACATTACCTCCATGTATGGAAATGTCCTGATGAAACCCATTGGTATACATAATTAATATATGGTAATAAAAATACTTGAGAAGAGAAAATAAATGATTTTAGGAGAGTCCCTATTCTATATTATGATTTCAGTTACATATATGAAAGAATGTAGTAGTGGTCTCACTTCCCCATATATATTTCAGATTTACATGGTCCTATGTGTCTTACATATGCCATTGGCAATAGTTAAATGTAGTTACAATTTTGACATCGATGAACCCCAAGATCAGAGATCAAGGGTCAGCATACTATCAAGGGCTAAAGAACCTGAAGTGGGTGTACTGGCCAACTTCACAGTCTCTGGCTATGTTCATCCTTAAATCCCCCTGGATAAC
Source organism: Rhizomys pruinosus (assembly GCA_009823505.1). Classification (NCBI taxonomy): domain Eukaryota; kingdom Metazoa; phylum Chordata; class Mammalia; order Rodentia; family Spalacidae; genus Rhizomys; species Rhizomys pruinosus. The sequence continues at coordinate 2,113,194 of VZQC01010960.1, read as the reverse complement.
TAATTTTCCTGTTCTCTTAGAGATCTGGAGGGAGAAGTGGCATGGATGCCTTAGGAAGACTAATCCAAGGCTGCTTTCTCTTCTTATCTGTAAAGGGGTTAGGGAGGAGAAACCTTGTCACACGATAGTACTCTCCATGTACTATTATTCTCTTCCATATTAAGTGAATTTAAGTTGTTTGCCTAATTCTCTAAAGGCAACACTAGATGATAAAAATGAATGAAGAATTGTAGATGCTCAAGGCTATTAAGAGTAGGCCAGTGGATTATAATTTTTGCTACAGTTTGTGCAACAGGTAACTAGAGGTGTGACATTCTGCTCAATGCCTCAAGGGAACGGGCCTGGAACTTTGCAGAGATAAAGCCAAGCAAGAATCATTGTAATATCCCGAATCTTCCAGCTACAGATAACTCTGGAAGCCACAGAGATATAACTGGAGATCCTCCCGGGACAGATCTTATAATTTCTCGCTTCAAGCCACACACAAAGTTCCATTCCCACACAGGGAAGCACCGCATCCACCAGTAAATAGACTAGCTGCCATCCTTTAGCAGAATGAGTCTCTGTTTTCATTTTGAAACCAGTTTTAGATGTCTGAGTTTCTCAGAGTGCTTTTCTCACACAAAATCAGACTTGCCTTTGCCTAAGTTGTCACAGAAGACCATAACTCTTGGACATGGCTTCAGAGGCCAGGCAGAGAGCACTGGGGATACATCACAAGAAGTATTTGCATATTAGGTGAAAAACTTAGTGGCAAGCTGTCCAAACATAAAGTTGTCTGCTCCCAAAAGTAATACATTCTCCATCTCTGAAACTACTGAAGCAAAGATAGAATGGTCATCCATCAGCGCTGCTGTGAGACCCTCACTGGTCACAGGATAGGGTGGGTCAGCACTTAAAGTACCTTCTATTCTAAGGCTTTATGACCAGTTGTTTAATTACATTCATTATTTTTGAAGAGAGATGTCTTCTATTTCTTTCTTTGTTCATATATGTATATGTGACTGTGTGTACAAGTGCACATACATACATGCATGTGCAAGGCCAAAGGACAACCTCAAATGTAGTTCCTCAGGTAACATCCACCTATTTTGAGACAGTATCTTTTATGGTCTGGCTCTCACCAAATAGGCTAAGCTGGCTGGCCAGCAAATCTCAGGGATCTGCCAATCTCTGTCTTTCCAGGCCAGATTACAAGTATGCAACTCAATGCTTAGATTTTTTCCATGGGTCCTAGGGGCTGATCTTGGGTCCTCCTGTTTGCAAGGCAAGTAATTTGCCAACTGAGCCATTTTCCTGCCCCTGTATTCTTTTTATTCATGTTGTCTTTCATTAATTAAGGCTTTTTTCTAATTCGTTTAGATATTTCCTTTAAAAATGTACATGCTGTGGAAGTGGGACGTGTAACATCTCTTTATTTCTGTATGTTCAATACACTTTTCAAGTCAACCATTCATCCCTAACATCTTAGCAAAATCTCAAGAAAGCTCAAGTGTTGTGCAGGCTTACTCTCAGAATAAAGACTATGGTACATATTCTTAGGAACGGCATGTTCTTTGAAGTCTGAATTGCAGAGTCAAGGAAGATGCAGTTCTGCTGGCCCTGCTCTTTAACTGTGTATGCATTCTTCACCAGTCAAGAAAGGTCAACTGTAAAGTGATTTTGACAAAGTCTTGTTGGACATTCCCAGTACCATCTTCTTTTTAAAACCAACTCCAAATTATAGCCTTTTCTGACCACAGTGAGTTTCCCAGAGTATTATATTAGTGGTGGAAGTGTCTGCAATGATGGAAACTTCCCAACCCCAGACTACAGCATTAAAAAGCAGCAATACTGTCCCATAGTGTCATAATTTTTCCTGGGAAGGCATGAACAAATGTCTATTTATACAGGATAGAGCACCGAAGACAGACTGAAGAAACAATTCTACCCACATCTTGCTTACTGAGGCACCCATTGGGATTATTTACAGGAAAACTGATGACCCAAAGCTAGCTTCTTCACCAAATATCTCCCCGCACATGGGTGGCAACAACTCAGCAAAGCTCCATCCTGGGAGCCCTGCCCAGCTCGCAGGCCTCTTGGCCACGGGAGTCTTCTCTTCCTAATGGTTTACTTCATTTAGAACTTTTGGCAGCGACTGTGAGTCTTACAACTTTCAGGAGCAACCAGATTTCTGGTCTCATTTATTTCCCATGTCTTCTATGTTTTGTTTACTTCTTGAGTTTTATGAGTTTCCCTCTTCTCTCCTGGGAAGAATGTTTCAATTCAGAGGAAATATCCACCTGACACATAGCTTCTGGTTCCTGAAAAATAATGGCTCGAGACCTCTAGAAGAAGGAAATAGAAGTCCAAGTGGGTGAAGTGATTGGCTCTGTGTCATATAAACATTAAATGCAAGGACCAGAAATAAAATCCATGCTTACTAATTTTAAACTAACATCTCTTCCACACCACTTGTGGGATAAATCATTTCTTCTTTGAAATGGGCTTTCATGCAGAGAAGCTGGGGGCTCAGTGGGAAGAGCAGATATTGAGGCCCAGCTGAGCAGTGAGTTTCCCCACAGTGCTGATGTTCACGATGCTAGTGTTCCCACAGAAGGTGTACCCCAAAAGGTGCAAGAGACTTTGGAATTCTGGGAATTTGGGGGGGGGGCAGAGACATATAAAAGCCCACCACATGAGTCTGGGCCCTCTCTCACCTTCTTACCAGGTTAGGCAGAGGGCACTGGGGTTGTGCCAGAACTCTGGGTGGCCATGTTGAACCAGGGATCCAGTCACCATGGCTTGAGTGAGTCTATGCTTTCCAGCCATTACTTTATAGGCAATTTCAATAAATATTGGTCTACCTATGATTGGAGAGTTCTTTCCCTTGCTTTGCCTTAGTTACTGGGGAAATCAGGAAATGTCAGAGGAGGTGGGCAGGGCTGTGGGACACTGAGGGCACATCCCCCCCACTTCTGGGGGGGGTAGGGGGTTGGATTTCTCTGCTACACCATTACAGAAATCCAGAGCAGGTACAGCATATAAAGACCACACACTCTAGAGCCAAAATGCAGATTTCAACATTGACTCAGCCTCTTCCCATGGCTCTCATAGTGCACTGCTTTTCTAACTTGCAAAATTGGATGAGAAGGTATAGATTATAGCCACAGTCACATGTTAAAAACAAGTGTGAAATGGTTAAATGATAGCCAGAACATAATAAAAATTCATGCTATTTTAGCGATTTGTTTTGTTTTGGAGGGATTTTTAATGGAGAAATGTTAGAGTTTATTAAGAAACAGTTTTAGTATAGATTTAAGCATGGCTGCTAGGACAGGGAGAAACTTAAGGAAAGAATCGTATTGTTATACACCCTAGAATGGACATAGGCTTCTTGAGAGAGAAATTTTTCTGGTTTTGTGATTTTTTTTTTAAGGGGCAGCGCTAGAAATAGACTTTTCAGCAGCAGCAGTGAGGGCTAAATGTTTCACCTGAAAACATTTTAAAAATAAAATAAGAAAAGGACTAGCCAGAAGTTAAGAGCTTGGAGTAGGTGCCCGCAGAGCTCTAATGACCACCTGTACCAGGGTTTCCATACTCACTGCCCCCCTCCCCTGAGCGGCACGTCCATGCTTTACCTCTCCATGCAAACACAAGGAGTCTTTACTTGAGTTCCTTTAGAATCATGTCAAACTCAATTTGGGGTGGGTCAGGAGGTGGCAGGTGAAACTTTCAAAGTTTCACAAAATCTACGTAAAGCCTCTCAAAAAGAACGAAGTATAGTAACTTATATCAGAACATGTCACAATGAAATCCACTACTTTGTGTGCTAAGAAAACTTTTAGATGAAAAAAAATAGTCTCCCTTCCTTTCCTTTTTATTATGATTTAAAACCATCCTCCCATATACTCACAATTACATATAAACACATACAAATATGCACACATGTGTATATACATACATTGATACATATATATTACAGGTACCTATACATTCATGTGTACAATGGGGTGCAGTAAGGGAACGGGGTGAGGAGAGCTTCACTCTGAACTGCCCCTGATTAGAGAGCAGCCAGTGTCTTTTGGGAGCTGAGAACCCCCGGCAATAGCTGGCAGCCAGTAAGAAAGGGGACTGGGCCTTACACTCCCCCTCACCCCCACCCCCTGGAGCTGCACGCTGCCACCCAAGTGAGCTTAGAGGAGAAGCTAAAGCCCCAGAGAGTGGAGCCCCCATAGACACCCTGATTTCAGCCTAGTAGTCTGAGTCACAGGGCACCAAGCTCCTGACCGTGGCAACTGTGACAGTGAGTTAGTACACTGCCCACAGCTAGTGTGCGGATTTGGTATGCAGAAGTAGAAAGAGACACACACTTTCCAGCTGCACTGGAAATAACCTACTCACCATCAAGATCCAGTTTAAATGTTTATCTTCTTCCCATTTGTCCTGACACCCATGTCCAAAAATGACCTCTGAAGATCCTACAGGATTTTTATGGCATGCCCTTTATCATGACTATTAGTGTATATTTCTCCTCCTGAATGATAAGTTCTTAGAAAGCACAGATGGCCTTGCTTATGAGCATCTGGATACATTTTGCTAAGTCACTGAGCCAACAATCCACCTCTGTCTTCTCATAGCTCTAGGAGTTACAGCAATCAGCATTCTGTTTCACTAAGGACTTCCAAAGGCTGAACATGTATGCTCAACCATAGCCAAAATGTGGTGTTCAAGGTCCTTAGAAACAGGTGAATATGCTTGGAAATTTGCAGATAAACTACATCTCTAGGTAGCCTTACCCCCCACACCTTGATTCATGCTACTTTACATGACATTGGTTTACCTTGTGGCCTTCCACAAGTATCAGTCCTTTTCCTAATAGGATGGTGTCCCCCACATGTGAGTGCGTAGGTGGGTTTAAATATTGATAATGAGGAACCCAGGCTCAGAAAAAGAGTTTCCCACAGTAGTGGAAACATTATGACCAGACTTGGTTAATTGAAATCATGCATCGAACTAAGTCGCCACTCTGATGTGATCTGACAAAAATGATCATAGGATGAAATTGCCTCTCGCTGATCCCCACCTATCTTACATTTCAACTTGCAGCAAGATTGAAGCAAACTGCTCCAATTTACTGCTCCCGACCTGCTGATAATGGACACTTTGCCGTGCACTCTCCCTTCATTACTGCTCAGGTCAGGGCTGTTAACGGAGACTCTTGCCACTTTTGACAGATAGTCACTAGCAAGATGAATGGCGGTAGCCACATGACCACTTAGGACCAGGCCTTCCCTCTCCAGCACCTTCAAAATGCCTTTAAAAAATAAATAAAGATAAAAGGCCACACTGCTCTGTTTAACTCTTTATTAACTAGGAGAATCGATAGATACCAGGCATCGGTGACCCGGAGAGTCCCTCACTGGGCAGCACTACAGCTATTTCAAACACCACTTAACGGCATCTTTGAAAGAAACTTTCCAGGGAAGCCGCCCCGTCCATTTGCCCGACTCAGGATAGAAGCTGCTCTGTAAGCAGAGGAAGGGGGACCAGCCAACATCTCGGTTGTACAAAAACCACAAAACAGCCACTACTTGTCAGAATTCATGGGGCTTATTTAAGAGTAAAAATTACTAATCAGGAAAAACAGACCACATCTTGTCAATGCCATACAGATAATGGAAATTGGGAACCTGCTTCTTAATCTTTTTAGATGTTTATAGATAGCCCTTCATGAAAAACTTTTCAACATCAATACTTCAGCTCATTTTCTTTGTTTTTAGAAAGGAAAACAAAGAGAAAAGGAGAATGCGTGTATCGTTTCATGGTATTTTCTTGAGTACACAACCTTAGATGATGTTTAATGGAGGTTTAAAATTAAGGCAAGAAGGCCAGGCTTGGTGGTGCATGCCTTTAATCCTAGCACTTGGGAGGCAGAGGCAGGCGGATCTTTGTGAGTTCAAGGCCAGCCTGGTCTACAGAGTGAGTTCCAGGGCAGCTGGGGCTACAGGCAGACCCTGTCTCAAAAAGACCAAAAAAAAAAAAAAAGAAAAGAAAAAAAAAGTAAGGCAAGGGCCACTGAGGTGGATTAGTGGGTAAAGGTACTTGTTCTCAAGCCTGACAACTTGAGTTTGAGCCCTCTGCCCTACATAGTAGAAGGAGAGAAATGACTCTCGTAAAAATTGTTCTCTGACCTACACACACACACACACACACACACAAACACATGCGTGCACAAGAACATGCACACATTCATACAAAAAAAATGTTAAATTTTTCCTAAAGATTTAAAACCAAGCTAAAGAATGGAGTCCATCCATTTTCTGCTTGTTAAGGCTGTCACTTAATTTTGCATATAAACTAACAGACTCTATACTATGCTTTCATTTGTATTGGACTCCTCATATCCTCATTCATTTTGCATTTGACAAATGGTCTAACGAGTCCCCACAACTTTCATTAGATTTACATTCCATTGTCTCCTTCACTTTGCCTCATGAAATTAGACCAACTATTAAATACTGTAATCTGTTATCCACCATTAAAATTAATTGATTTTTCATGTCACTTTAGAACTAATGAATTGTCTGGGGATAGTCTCATAAAGAGCCCAGCAGAGTGGGAAAGCTGTTTTATTCCCATCATTTCTGGTAAGGTTGAACAGGGCTATGACTTTGCTAGGTTTTCTCTCCATACAAGTCTCAAAAACCATAATTATTCCAACATCATATTTTTATTGCTTTACAATTATGCTTGAAAATGATGTGGCCATATTCAATAATTGGATTCAATGGATAGAAGCCACACTTATGAAAAAGGCTCTGCAGATATGGCGGATGCTTAATCTTGCGCTGGGAGAGGTTAACCTGCCATCTAAGGATTTTTCCAGGTACACTATGATACTGCCATCAGGATAATATAATTTAAATGGACCTGACATTAAGTGGAAATAAAATGCAACAAAATAGTAAAAGTCACAAAAGGAAATACATGTGTAGGATTTTATTGTGTTTCCTGGGAAGTATCTTATTTTCTATGTTGGTTCAAAGATTATAGAGCTAAGGGAAGATAATATCCCATATTTCTTGAAAATGTATTGTATGCCAGGGACTGTGCCAAACGTGTCCAATAAGCATTTCATTCCTAAAACTGAGGCTTCTTCCTACAGGTGAAGAAACTGAGGCATACAGGGACTGAGCAGCTTGTTCAAGTTCAGAGTTTATTACAAAGGATTGGTAGAGACCAAAGCAATCTTACTTCAAGGTCAAACTCCTAGCGATTGCATCCTGTTGTACTTTTGATCCTGTGGGATCACTTAAGTGGACCATATAAGGGGTTAATTAATTATTCACTGTTTTTATCCTTTTAATGTTTATTAAAAAATGATCCCAGGGCTGGGGGTATAGTTCAGTGTTAGAGCACAAGTTTCCATATAGGAGTCCTGGATTTGATCCCCAGTGCAAATAATAATTCTTCACTAACTTTAAATTATTTTTTTGTGATATATATATATATGTGTGTGTGTGTGTGTGTGTGTGTGTGTGTGTGTGTGTGTACATGTTTTTATGTCTGTGGAGGCCAGACATCAACATCAGGTATCTTTCTCAATCTCTGTCCACCTTATTTTTTTGAGGCAGGTTCTCTCACTGAGTCTGGAGCTCATGGGTTTGGCTGAACCAGCGGCCAGCCAGCTATGGGGAGCTGTCTCTGCCTCACATAGTCTTACCTAGTACTGGTTACAGATGTGTGCTGCTGTTGTGCTTGGCCCTTTATCTGGGTGCTGGGGACTGAATTCCCATCCTCGTGTTTGCAATGCGCCATCTCCCCAGACCCTATCTTATTTTTTGAGACAAGATCACCTGTGTTTGGAGCTTCTCCCTGGGCTCAAGAGCTGATTTCTGCCTCTCCTGATCCCCTGCCCTGTGGATTTACTTTAGACTTGTTCAGTCAGACCCACAGTGCCTTTCTTGTAATCAGTTCAGTCTCAATATGTATCTTCTGTTTCTCTGCCTGAAGCCTGGGTGATCCAGTCGTCCATGCATGTTAAAGTCCTGTCTCCACACAATTTGTGTGCTCCCTGGCTCTTCTGTTTTACACCTAGGCAATGCCAACAGCGTTCTCCCCCCCCCCATCAGAACCATATTGATGCTCTAAGAACTCTAATCTCAAAATTGTGCACTTAATGCCTATTGAGAGGTAATACATACACTCTGCTAGACAAATGACTACTAAGATGTATAAAATACAGTGTGTTTTTCAGGGGTTTGTCACTTCTTACTCCTTTGCACAAAGATTTTGAAATCTCTATTGTGTGAAAGGTATGGAAAACTACTCAGTCCAGCAAAGCAGGCTTCACAGCTTTTATTTAATTTGTCTCATAGGACCCACATCCATGACTGCTAACACTTGAACCTGGCTTCTCTTTTCCAAGCCGAGCCTCCAACAGAAAGGGTAAGCATTTGTGGCTGCGATTCGTGTCCGTCTCATCTGCTAGCCTGATCTTTGCCGTGGGGGGCATAACCTGGCTATTGGAGTGACAGTGTAGAGCTGAGGAGCTCAGTAGGACAGCGTGCACTTAGCATGTACAAGGCTTTAAATTCAGTTCCTGGTGCCTAAAAGTAAATAAAGAGAATGGGCTGAAAAATCACCTTAGGAGCTAGAGAAGTAAACTCCCAGCTGGAACTGCGGAGATCACGCTTGTCCATTGGAAGCAGCCAGCTTTGCCACAGTCAGGGGGGTTTAGAATCCACTGACTGACTGTAGCTCTGCTGTCAGGTCAGAAAGCTGCAGCTTCCTATCACCACTGTATCTACCTCTCCATTCCATAAAGCTAGTGCCCAATCAGAGACACCGCCACAGGAAATCAACATCATCCAGATGGCATCTGCCAACAGAAAGCTAGCAAGTGTCTTCCACTTCACTCTGCTGTCTAAGCCTGTGGCTGGTGTGTGGAACTGGCACCCACAACGCTAGCTGCAAGGGATTCTGGAAACGAAGCATTTAGCTTCTCAGCTGCTTCTAATAGGAAAGGCTCAGCAGAAGGCAGTTGGGATGGCCAATTACAGCTACATTTTCCACAGATTCTTGCATTCAGTCTGCAAAGATTTGATATCTGCAGAACCCAGGTAAGGGGGGGCTAATCAATGAAAAGTCCTAGTGTCTGTAGTATGTAGTTACTTATGACTATGTAGAGGTTTCACATGTAGTCATCTTTGTACAATAGATTCAACCATGAATCAAAAATATGTTTTAACATTTATATCTGGGGGCTGGAGAGATGACTCAGTAGTTAAGAGTACTGACTACTCTTGCAGAGGGCCTGAGTTCAATTCCCAGCACTCACATGATGGTTAATAACCATCTGTCACTCCAGTTCCAGGGGATCCAACACTTTCTTTTGACATCCACAGGCACTGCACAACATGTGTGCACTTATATACATGCAGGCAATACACTCATACACATAAACAATAAAGTATTTTTAAAAAGAGTAAAAGTATTAAAACATTTACATATGGGACCAGTGAGATGGATCTGTGGGTGAAAACACTAGATGAGGAGGCCTGGAGACCTGAGTTAGATCTCTGGAACCCATGTAAAGGTGGGAGGAGAGAACCAACTTCACAAGGTCATCCTCTGGCATGTGTGCATGCCCCCAATCACACACACAAATAAGAAGTTCAAGCCGGGTGTGGTGGCACACTTTAATCCTAGCACTCGGGAGGAGAGGCAGGCAGATCTCTGTGAGTTCAAGGCCAGCCTGGTCTACAGAGTGAGCTCCAGGCCAGCTGGGACTAAAGGGAGACCCTGTCTCAAAAAATACAAAAATAAATAAGAAATTCAAAACTGATCTGAGGGCTGGGGAGATGGCTTGGTGGATGAAAGTGCTCACCACGAAAGCTGGAGGATCTGAGTTCAGATCCTTAACATCTATGTAAAAGTGGCCCAGCTCTGGGTACCTATAACTGCAGCCTGGGAGCTCAATGGCCAGCCAGCCAGCCTAGCTAAAAGGGTAAGCTTCAGGCTCAGTGGACAGCAATAGAGGAAAACACCCAGCATCCTCCTCTGTCCTTGGCATATGTGTATCCACATCCACATATGCTACACACACATTCAACACACACACACCAAAGATTTTTTTAATTGCATCTGGCCAGCATGGTATATACCACCCAGCACACCAAAGGCAGACTCTACAGAATATCATGAGTTCCAAGCTAGGCAGGGCTATATAGTGAGACCCTGTCTCAATTCAATAAAAACTGCATCCATTGAGGTACAGATTTTGTCATTATTCCCTAAAAATGATTTTATTTACATATCATTTATATTAGATATAAGTAAAATATAGGTAATTTAAAGTATATGAGATGGTGTTGTAAGTTGGACACAATTATCATGGCATTTATGTGAGAGGCTTAAGCATCTCTGAATCATGGTATCCATGGAGAAGTCCTGGAACCACTACTCAAATACTGAGGGACCACACTGAACAAATAAATGAAACACAATTATGACTATTTCATTTATTCTGACAATTGTAAATTGATTGTAAATTGATTGGATAATCTGATACCTGTACCAACGAGCAGATGGATAATCTGTTGCCCACAGGAGACTCGGCAGTGTTTCACATACACCTTCTGGTCTATTTGTTAGAGACCCCAGGATATCCATTTATGTGCTGGGTAGTTGTCCTTGGAGAGAGGGTGCCCTCTATTATCCTTTGTGTTCTGATAAAGGCACCACTATGCTTTCAAGAAGTTTTATGACCATTTTTATGTAGTAAAATAAACTCAGTTAAAAACTATACATTTCCAGGCATGGTTGTGCATGCCTTTAATCCTAGCACTTGGGAGGCAGAGGCAGGTGGATTTTTGTGAGTTCAAGGCCAGCCTGGTCTACAGAGTGAGTCTCAGGACAGCTGGGGCTATAGGGAGACCCTGTCTCGAAAACACCAAAAAAAAAAACAAAAACAAAAAAACAAAAACAACAACAACAACAACAAAAAACTATACATTTCTCTAAATCTGAAACTGCTATGACACACATTTTCCATAAGTAGTCCTGGTTAAGAAATTCTTACAGAAATGCTTATAGTAACTTGCTACACTTTTTCATAACAATATCCTAGGCTGGTACTTTATCTCAAAGGTTTTTAATCTTGGCACTAATTATACCAGATCATGAATTGTGGGAGGCTGTCTTATGCATGGGTATGTTTTAAGCAGCACCCCTGGCTCCTACTCAGCAGTTACTTAGTAATGATGCCCACCCCCATACAACTTGACAAAACTATCTCTAGTTTGAGGTTTAGCTCAGTGATAGAATATTTGCTTCACATGCCCAGCAGATCCCCATCACTGGGAAAAAAAACTCTAGAAATTGACAACCATGGCCTGATGACAAAAAATTGCACTTGGTTGGGGGCTGGCTGTGGAGATGGCTCTGGGGGGAAGGTTCTTGTTAAGCAATGAGGACTTGAGTTCAGATCCCCAGTACCTAAGTAAAAGCTGAGCATAGTGGTGCCGCCACAGAACCCCAGTGCTAGAGAGGTAGAGTTAGGCAAATACCCTAGAGGTTTGCTAGACAGCTAGTCTAGTTGGAACAGCAGACTGAAGACTGCCTCAAAAAAATAAGGAGAGTAAAGGGGAAGATACCTGAAGTTGACCTATAGCCTCCATATAAACACATAGGTGAGCACACCTGCATGTACGCATGCACACCCATGTATAACACACGCACACGCACACGCACAGAGCTACACTTGGTAAATAATCATTGTTCTAACTGTTCAAGGTCAAAGTTCTGGGTGATTAACGTACTAGAAATTAGAACATTTAAACCTATATCTTCATAAGATTAGAGATTATTTTTATTTCTTTTTGTATGATGTCAGACACATGTGCCTATTTAAATCAGGTTAAAGTGACTGAAAATATTAATTTTTCTATTATTGAAGAAGGTAACCTGAGATGGCTGCCACTTTCCCTTCTGCACTGTATTACTTCACAGCTCTATCCATCATAGTTGCCGGGGTTTACATGTCAACAATTCATTGAGTTTTAATGAACTTCTTCATTTTGACTCAAACATGGAAGACTCAGCAGCTTAAGCATGGATCTTCAGGTTTAGTGGGGAAATAGCTGGCACAGAGCTCGTAGGAGGCTCAACTCCATTTTGCAATGGAAGACAATGCACTGAAGTTGCATTTGTATTGCTTTCTCTTCTCCGGCTCAGTAAATGTCCAATCATGTCATTTCACAGACCTCCTAATTGAATGGGGCTATTCCGGTGAGATTTCCTCTAATGACATGTGTAGCCCTAGCCCCAGTAGCACAAGGGGAAACTCAAGACAGGTAGTGGTTTTGTGAGGGTGTTCTTGGTGCCCCCAGTCAAGCTTGCTATCCCTTCTCCTCAGCACAGCCTTGGTCCTTCCTGCTTTAGGTGTCCTGTCACAAGAATGATCCCACATGCTGAATCTTTGTATCTCCTTCTAAAACCATGCTTCTCCGCTGGTATTGGGAGTGTCCCTGCACAGCGGCCGTTCTGTAAATTCCTTCTCCACTCCATGTCACATGAGTACACTGGTCCCTCTGAGGCTCAGGAGGAGCCCAGAAGCCCACACTTCTAGTCACCAAGTGAAAGTACAGCCACTGAGAGACGAGAATAGCATGAACTCGAGGGCAGAACATGTTCTTTGCTTATGCTAACAAACCATGCAATTTCCCACTGGCCAGCAAGAGCATTCGGGAATGACCTACCTGTGTTCTTTGTAGCACCTAGAGATGCATGGAGGTCTTTCCTGAGTACGTTCCTAGTTGGGCTGAAGTAATCTACAGCATCCAGGTTCCCCAAGGTGGATGAACACTGCAATTTGTCCTTGATTTCTGCAGTAATGACCACATTCTCCACAGCAGGCACATGTAGGGACTGGCCAGATGGATGATGCTGAGCACAGCTAAATGACAGAGTATCTGCCACCCCATACAACATATATCCAAGGAAGTTCCTGGGGGAACTGGGTCACAGAGCCATCCCTTAGGAAAGCTAAGTCAACCTCTAACATTACTGTCCCACTCCATATCCAGCATAGCAACCTGTGGCTTTCCCACAGAGCTGACTATCCAGAAAACATGGGGTCAAGTTTTGTGTTAACTCATCCAGTTGTCTAAAGTAACCATGAAGCTAAAGCAGGGGTCCCTAGGGAAATGAAATTGTAGATTAAGAAAATTGCACATATGCACCTGCCACCTGTTGTGTGGTGCTATTAGAGCCTCTGGTGAAATGAATCAGAATGAGCACTATGTTAACATAGTAGTATATTGATACAGTAAGGAGCAACTGGGTTTCAAAATGTCTTTGCAAAGCCAAGGAGATCTAGCCTCATTAGACTACTTTATTTTTTATTTATTATTTTTTATGTGTATGAACGTACTGTCTGCATGTAGGTTTGTGCACCCGTGTCGTGCAATGGCGTGGAGGTCAGAAGAGGCCATTGGATTCCCCTGGAACTGGAGTTAAAGAAGGTTCTTAGCCACCATGGGTGTTGGGAATTGAACCCAGGTCCTCTGCAAGAGCAGTTGGTGCTCTTAACTGCTGAGCCATCTCTCCAGCCATCATTAGACTACTTTTTTTTTTTTTTTTTTTTTTGGTCTTTTCAGACAGGGTCTCCCTATAGCCCCAGCTGTCCTGGAATTTGCTCTGTAGACCAGGCTGGCCTTGCACTCACAAAGATCCGCTTGCTTCTGCCTCCCAAGTGCTAGGATTAAAGGTGTGCACCACCACTCCCAGCTTTAGACTATTTTATAAAAGCTTTGTGTTCCTGCTGCCCACAGTGCATTGGAAACAAGCAGATCAGTGCTGTTGACTGCTGCCCACTGTGGGGGTGAGCTGTGAGAAATGGTGCCGGGAGTGAGTGGCACCGAGCTAGTATGTGGGGATGCACGCTAGTGGTACTCATTTTGTAATGAGGACAGAAGAAAAGAGAAGTGGATTTTGTGAGCTGTGTGTTTAATACATGGGTTTGCATAATATTTGGAAGTAATATATCCCTCTCCCCAAAGAGAGGGATATATCTCCTTTCAACTAAATCCTCCGCAGATGGCTTCTGTAACAGGACTTTGGGGTCCTTATGCTTAGAAGAGATTTTTGGTTAACCAGGTAAGGAATTCTTGTAGTCAGTGCTCATTAGCAACTGCTAATTTCTAGGTGTTGATGTGGCCTGAACAGAGCAGCCACATCTGTACCTTCAATAAGCTTACCATCTAGCAGGGGACTAATAATGCTCTGAGCTCTTACTGTGGGACAAGTGTAGCTGTAAGCCCTTGTACCATGTTATTCCAGTCCTCCCCCAAAACTCTGCAATGGAAACACTATCTTTATTCCCATTTCACAGGTACAGAAACTGAGGTTAAGAAAGACAGGAGTCATAGACACGCTGCCCTCTTCCAGAAGATTGGCCACTAGTAGGAGTAGGAGAAACCTGGTTGGCAAGATCAAGTCTGGTGTGAGTTGGAAACGCTGGTGCTAGTGCTGTCATTTCTGTGGGTGGTCCTTTCAAGAGTGGTAGAAAACTCGCTCCAGTTGCTGCGGAGCCTCATCCCTGGGCTAGAAATGAGCTCCCCTGTTCTTGCTGGAGTGGCATTCACTGTGCTTATGTAAGTTAGCCCTGTGACACTCTACCAGGGAACTTAATCTGTTCTCTGTGTGCTTGGGGAGGGAAGCTTTTGTTCCCAAACTTCAGTCCCTCTTGGACTCCCTCCTCCTGAGAACCTGTTTGTCAGGAAGCAGGAAGTGGCAGCACAGAAAGTTTTATGTGATGCAGCTTGCAAAAGAAAGAGCCTGGGAGGGAATGAACACTTTGGGTCTAGAAAGGAAGAAGATTCAGCAGTGATGATGAAGTGATTAAAAATAGAAGCACATGATGTGCTAAATAGAGCTACCCAAACATCAACACGCACATATCCATTTTGTTTCCAATAACAACAAAAACAACAGAAATGGCCACACACAGCCAAAGGTATAAGTTTGCAGTGAGAACAAAGACAGCCATAAATATTCCAGGGAGCCAATAAAAGAAGATGAAGAAGAAGAAGGAGGGGAAAAAAACCCAGAAGTGGTTAGCTCTCCAGTGTAATGGGCTCCATAAAAGCTTTTATTGTTAAGGGAGTTACTTTACTAAGAGCTATATGAAGAAAGCCGAATGAATGTGAAAAATTGCATGCAATAACCAGAGCCGAAGGATGATTATCAACCTCTGAGTCCTGTATTTTGGAGCGAGTCAGGACTGCTATTAGAAGATTGCCATTGTAAGTTAAAGAAAAGCTTGTTTGGTACTTTCCTCCCCCTTCGGGGGAAACAGAAAGTCAATATAGGCTTCGCTGCTGTGCTCGTCCATTTATGTGAACAATTATTGTAAAGATGTAATCCAATCTTGCAGTCTTTCCGAAAATCTAACTCTTGTGAACTTGTCCAACAGAGCCCTGCACACTCCACTTGTGTACCCGAGCAAGAACCAAGCACTTCCCAGCAGGTTCTGCTTCCCTCCCGATCCACCTTCACCTTCCAGCCCATTCTTCAGTCATGTGCTTATTTTGTTCTTGGCTGTTGACAAGACGAGGAGTGACATTTAAGGGAGCTGACCCATCTGTGCTCTGACCATTCAAAAGCTAGCCAACTAGAATTGGGGGAGAAAAAGGAAAACTGAATTTAAAAAATTCTCAGGCCTTCAGTGTGCTTTTCTTGTATTCGGTTGAGAGAATGCTGCTCTAGGAGCTTGTACCATCTAGACCATCTGGGTCTGGGGCATGGGAGTTTGTTGAGAGGTGATAATGTTGAGCAGACGTTAATAACTGTTGTTTCTGACGTTCTACTTAGGGCAATTAATATATTCTGGAATAAGAGTTTCTTTTTCTTGAGCCGGGCGTGGTGGCACATGCCTTTAATCCTAGCACTTGGGAGGGAGAGGCAGGCGGATCTCTGTGAGTTCAAGGCCATCCTGGTCTACAGAGTGAGTTCCAGGACAGCCAGAGCTACAGGGAGACCCTGTCTCAAAAAGACAAAAAAAAAAAAAAAAGAGTTTCTTTTTCTCATGTACCCCAAGCTGGCCTCAGACTCCTTATGTAAGCCAGGATGATCTGGAAGTCTTGATCTGTCTCCACCTCCACCCTGAGCTGGGATTATAGGTGTGTGCTACCATATCTGGCTGAACTGTGCCAGGGATCAAACCCAGGGGTTCATGGACACTAGGTAAGTACTCTATCAACTGAGCTACATTTCAGCCTCAATAGTTGCTTTATTATTGCTTTATGTTTCTCTGGATTGGGAGCTACGTGATATATGAAGTACCATATCACAGTAAGACCAAAACACTAGAAGAGCCATAGAAAATCACAGTGAAGTTCATTTGGTCACATAGCTGAAACATGAATTATGTTCTACAAGGACTGGCAAGATGGCTCAGTGAGTCAAGGTGCTTGCTGACATGTCTGACAATCTGAGTTCAACTCTTGGAACTCATACAACTGAAAAGAGAGACAATTCCTACAAGCTGTCCTCTGACTTCCACAGGTGCAACACACACAAATGTAATTTTTTGAAATGTTTAATTAAAAACTGAAAAGAACCTGTAGCAACTTCCTCTTCACAGATTAACTAGTCAGAAAATTTGGCTGTATGGCAGTGTGGCTTTTCTCCCCATGTGAGACGCTTTGGATTCCCTACTTTCTCCATTCTGTCATAAGCCACCAGGGAGGGCCCTGAGTCCTGAGGCTCCTGAGCTGACCAGGAAGTCTACATTTGCCTTACACTTTTGAAGGAATGACTTTTACAAACATAATCTGAACTAATGACTTTTTAATTAACCTTGGCAAACTCACTGACCACGTGCTCTTGTGATCTTGGCACCTAACCTCACTTCCTGGGAACCTCTATTTACTAGTCTACCCCCAAAAGATAATGCGTGTGGGTATGCCTGTGAATTTAACATATCAAAGCACTGAAAGACAGTGTGCCCATCTTAATTGAAAACAAGAAAATTGAGAAAGGATGCTTTTCACTAGGGGTATGAGATATTCCAGGACTAGGGATGATAATGCAAGATTGTCTGAGAAGTTAAGGGTGAAACCAAACTTGTACTTCTCTGGAGAAAACAATTTGAATAAAATCATAGATGAGGCATGATTCAAGGACATAGCTCCGGACAGAGTTGCAGACAATTCCAAGACATAGCAGGGGGAATGAGTGTTCTGTTTGGGCCCACTCTCACAAACATTGTAAGAGCTAAGGAGGTGGTGCATGACCACTTGGAAATAAGAGTGCTATGAGCTCCTGGGACCCTGCTCATATGAACCCACAGCAATGGGATCAGCATGCACAGGACCATGCAAGCTCAAGCAGACAAAAACCCAGCAAAAAACTGTAGAAATGGGCAGCAGACCCCAATCTGAGCTGAAGAAATATTGGCAGCGGATTACTGCTGGGTAAGGATCTTCTTAGATCAAGGGACTCTACATAGGCTGACTAGACCTCACTAGATGAACTTGCACATCAACTGTACATCTAAGTACACTAACTTGATGCACAGGCCTGAACACAAATGACAGCAAATATGAATTCCAGTTTGGGGCCAAACTGTAGAAGGTACCAGTGAAGAAGGGGTATAAAGATGACTAAGGGCGACTAAGATGTTGTAGATGAGATACATAAAGATGACTAAGGTCGACTGAGATGTTGTATATGAAATACATAAAGATGCTTAAGGTCAACCGAGATGTTGTATATGAGATACATAAAGATGATTAAGGTCGACTGAGATGTTGTATATGAAATACATAAAGATGCTTAAGGTCAACCGAGATGTTGTATATGAGATACATAAAGATGACTAAGGTCGACTGAGATGTTGTATATGAAATACATAAAGATGCTTAAGGTCAACCGAGATGTTGTATATGAGATACATAAAGATGACTAAGGTCGACTGAGATGTTGTATATGAAATACATAAAGATGCTTAAGGTCAACCGAGATGTTGTATATGAGATACATAAAGATGACTAAGGTCGACTGAGATGTTGTATATGAAATACATAAAGATGCTTAAGGTCAACCGAGATGTTGTATATGAGATACATAAAGATGATTAAGGTCGACTGAGATGTTGTATATGAAATACATAAAGATGCTTAAGGTCAACCGAGATGTTGTATATGAGATACATAAAGATGACTAAGGTCGACTGAGATGTTGT
Source organism: Rhizomys pruinosus (assembly GCA_009823505.1). Lineage (NCBI taxonomy): Eukaryota > Metazoa > Chordata > Mammalia > Rodentia > Spalacidae > Rhizomys > Rhizomys pruinosus. The sequence continues at coordinate 2,094,959 of VZQC01010960.1, read as the reverse complement.
ATATGAAATACATAAAGATGCTTAAGGTCAACCGAGATGTTGTATATGAGATACATAAAGATGATTAAGGTCGACTGAGATGTTGTATATGAAATACATAAAGATGCTTAAGGTCAACCGAGATGTTGTATATGAGATACATAAAGATGACTAAGGTCGACTGAGATGTTGTATATGAAATACATAAAGATGATTAAGGTCGACTGAGATGTTTTATATGAGATACATAAAGATGATTAAGGTCGACTGAGATATTGTATATGAGATACATAAAGATGACTAAGGTCGACTGAGATGTTGTATATGAAATACATAAATATGATTAAGGGTGACTGAGATGTTGTATATGAAATATATAAAGATGATTAAGGGCGACTGAGATGTTGTATATGAAATGTGTAAAAATTCAATGAAAAATTTACAAAAAGCACACCCAAATTTAAGAGTCAGGTTTTTTTAATCCAGGTAATTGTAATGTTGGCATAGTAATACCACGTGATTTGTAAGCTGTGAACCCAGGACAGTGATGAAAAGAAAAGAAATCTCTATTGTTAAGGCGGATGGGAGAGATCCATCAGTGGTTATGGACTTACGCAAGTTCTAGGCTGCTACAGCCTTGCAGTGTATCAAAACAGTATACTACACCATGCAGAAAGCTGGAAATAAGGATTTTTCAATGCTTCCCACAAATGATAAATGAGACTGAGGGTATAGCCCAGTTGTTAGGCTGTTTGCCTGTCATGAATGCACCCCTGAGTTCTATGCCTAAATAATCTCACACCTATAATCCCAGCACTTAAGAGAGAAGTAGAGACAGGATAGAAAGTTCAAGAACAGGGTCACCCTCATCAACTCAACAAGTTAGAGGCCAGCCTGGGGTACATGAGACCCTGTCAAAAACAAAAGACATAATCAATGGTTGAGGAACAAACATTTTCCCTGACTTAAACATTATACATGTGTATATGGACTGACATCACCCCATTAGTATGTACAAAGATTATATTTTTGTTTATAAGTTAAAAATAACTCTAATGATAAATCTGAATTATAAACATGAAGTTATAAAATAACTATAATATTTGAACTTCAAGTTTCAAAGTTTGAGCAGGAGAGACCTTGATGATCTGACTGTGGATTTCCTTGTAAAACAAGACCCAAGAGAGTATGCAACTATGAAGTGGAGAAGATGGGACTCTCCTTCCTGTGTGTGTGAAGTTAGCTGGTCCACGGAGAAAGAGGCAGAGTTGGAAAGAGGAAACATGCCTCTTTCCCTCTTTTCTTGAGCTGCAGGGCAGCTCTTGAGTTCAATGGGAAAGGTCAGGAAAGAGCAGTATGCAGGTAGCAATGGGCTCTCAGGGGCTGGAGGCAGAGCCCCAACATGGGGCATGTGTCAAAGCCTTTGGTGTAAATTCTAACCTGGCTGGCATCTAATCACCAACAAGAAGTCACGGTCACTGGGAAGATCGTACAGTCTATTCTTGTGGGCAGCAACTTGGCCCAGGCATGTCACTGAAATCAAAGACATGAATTAAAGAATTCCCAGCATGAAAGTGGCTCTTAAAGCCCTAGGACTGAGTGCTATCACTTATGGAAAGAGGACAAATAAAGAGAAGAAATTCTACAACAGAGATCTGGACAGTGGTGAGTTAAGAGTTGGAAAGATGAAGAGGAGTTAAAGGGCAGACAAGAGATGGAGGAGGAGTGTCAGGAAGGAGGAAGGGCCACCTGTCAAAATCTACTGGTCACCACATATAACTAGGACTTAAATAGCTGAGTTTGGAAGTACAGGGCTTTGTGACTTGGCAGGAGCAGCTTCAGAGATCCTGTTCAGGGAGGGAACAACAGCCTAGCATCCTCAGCACCACCCTGGGCTCTCAAAACAGCATCGCCTGGAGGCAGCTGAACCCTGTATTAGAACTTTGAATTAGAGTAGGTTTCAGAATCAGATGATGTCAGCACTGGGAAAGAATCTGATAGGTCTCTTGGCTCAAAGCTCCTGGAGGAACAGAGAGGGGACCAAGCTATGTCCCATCACTTAAAGAGGTGTGCAGCACTCTATACAAATCTCTAGCCCTGTAATTGCCTTGTTTCCTGTGGCTCTAGAAATAGCAGCCAGGACCTTCCAGCTGCAGCCACTGACCAACACGTCATTTCATGCACAAAAGTTTGGGAGGATGTTTTGTTCTGAGCATCTGAGCTCCTGTGCTTTGTATTGTCTGTTAGTTCCCTTTCATCTATACTTTAGTATAACCGCAGTGAGGGATGTCTGGATACAAAGCACTTTCAAATAAGTTTCACCTGTGTTTTTCTAGTTTTAAACCCTCATTTCTAAGCAAGTATGTTAGAGCAGTCCTTCTCCATAGGCAGAACTGACTAGTTTTCTTAGGCATGGCTCTTTGTTATCTATTCACTCATCTGCTGGAGGACTGGCAAAGGGGCTGAGATGTAGCTGAGTTAGTGGAGTGCCTGTCAAGTATGCACGAAGTCTTCAGTCCTCGACATCTCATATACTAGGTGTGAGGGCCCATATCTATAATCCTACCACTAGAGAGGTAGAAGCAGGAGGATCAGGGGATTCAAAGACAGCCTCAGCTACATAGCAACTTTGAGGCCAGCCTTGGCTACATAAGACACTATTTCAGAAAACAAACAACAATTAAAGAAATCATCTGAAAAGAGAAGTGAAAGAAAAGTTTCCTAGTAAATACAAGGACAAAAGGGTGCATCAGAGAACATGACCTGTCCCAGAAACAGTTCACTAAACTGAGGCTTACATGGCAACCAGTGTAGGCTGTGCCTGGATTCTAAGGACCCGAGAGGCAGAGTGGAAGGGACAGGATTAATAGTGGAGGCAAAAAGGATTTTAAACCCAAGGAGCATCCTGATCTGATTTGAATACTTGAAGGCCAAGTGCGAGGAAAAACAGAACAGAACATAGGCTCAGTACAGCTTGGATCTTGGGAGATGCACCCCTCATAGCTGAGCGTGACTTAAGAGATGAGATGGCTTCCCTGGGTGTAGGCTGATTGATACGCTTCATTGTGTTTCAGAGATTAGAGAAATAAGAGAAATCCTGCTTGACAATTAGCAAACAGTCGGGAACCCACAGAAACACATGACAGCTCGGTAGATTTATGAAAAGCAGAGCTGACAAGCCCATTTTTCAGGGTTCAGCATTTCACCTGCAGAATATAAAATAAAGAAAAAACTCCAAGATTTATCTTCATATTTCAAATGCTTGGGTTAAATGAGAATCAACACAACCAAACAGGCCCTGTTTGCCTCTGTCTGGGTCTTGTAGACAGCAGAACACATTTTCTTTTGCCCCACCTGATAGTTCCACACCACTGTCAGCACGGAATGCTCTAGCAATACCCAAAGAGAAGGGCTCAGCCTAGTAACAGTCCAGAGTAACACACAAAAATGGCCATTTCTAATGTTTGGCTGCTTTGCTTTGAATATTTTTCTTTCAACACTCAGCTTCTTACCCCCTCCCCTCCCCTCCCCCTGATCTCACTCTTCAGAAGGTAGGAGAAAGGGAAGAGGGAGGGGAGGAGGAAAGGAGGGAGGGAGGGAGGGAGGGAGGGAGGGAGGGAGACACTCATTTACACTCAGGTGTAAATTACTAACACTTGCTATGCTCTCTTTCCCATAGGACTTCACATTTGGCCAGAGCTCAAAATGAATGAAGGGAGAGAGAATGCTAAGCCCCAAATGAAAATGTTAGTGATCTGATGGGGAAGATCATTTCTTTTACCTTATTACAAAACACTCCTCAGCCTCTACTGGATACACAGATGTGCTTTTCCACCTTTTTCCACAGGAAAAATGAGAGCTGCAGAAATCAAAAGAAAGAGACCAGTTAGAAAGGAACCAAGAATCTAAAAGCTGGGTGGGGTTGCTGGGTAACCCCGCTAGGGAAGGCTGCCTGCTGGGCTTCTGAGTTCACTGAGCTTCCCCCAGGGACCACCTGGGGTCACTTGTTGAACTCCAGGAGAATATTTTGTTCACTGGGAACCTTACTGGGTTTGGTGCTGGAAGATTTTCAGCTTCTAATTATGGTGTTTAGAAGACAATGGAGACAGCTTAAAATAATAAGAAAGCTGCTAAAACTAGTAGATGGCGGTGTGACAAAGAAATGCTGGCTCTGTGTACAGCGTACACTTAGCCTGTCAGCAAACACAGAGGCTTCGGCAGGCAGGTACCGCCGAAGATGCGCCTAGGATGCAGCCCATGAACCAGGAGGCTCTGAGTTTTGCTTTCACAAGCAGCTGCTTAAGTTAGAATGCCAGCTTAATATAAATTAAGAGTTTATCCTTTTGAATACACTAGCAATTTGCCTGTGTTGGGCCGCAGGTCATTATGATGCAAAGCAAAAGCTTGGGGAACAGGGTGTGATTCAGGCCTGCTTTCTTGTTACCATGTCCAATTCAGCTGAAAATGAGAACTACAGTGAGTGCACTTCCTGGTCTTTGACCCTTCTGGAAGCTTTTGAAAGCGGGTTTATACAGAACACTAACCCCTTCTCCTGCATTCACTGCCCACTAACATTAGCTGGGGCCAGACTCCTCAGAAGCTAATAGAAAACTGCTGTTTTAAAAGTGCACACACCTCCACCTCACTTCTAGTTTAAAATCACTGGATGTTCACTATTTCTTTCCTAATCATACAGAAATATTCACCTATGAAATAAATATTTAAATACTCAAAGGATCTCTTCTTGCTCTTTGCCACAAATGAGGCTGGTGACAAAGGACAGTGGTTTTTACAATGTCTTAGCTAGAACTGACCAGAGAGATAATAAAAATACAAGGAAAGTAATATCCAACACATAAGTGCATTCAATATCCCAAGACTGTGGCCTTGCAGCTTAAGTTTCGCAATAGTTCTTCTGCGGGAACCCCCAGTTTACAGAAAGGCAACTGAGAAACAGAGAACACCCACCAACTGGCAGTGTGTGGGCTTCTGAGACCCAGAAGTCTGAATCCAGGCTTCGACCCTTGCTTGTCCTCATGGAAACCAATCTGGACACTTGAGAATTGATCATGCTCAAAAAAACCAAAACAAACAAATGAAAAAAACAAAAACAAAAAAACAAAACAACCAAAAACAAAACCCAACTCTATATGGCAAATTCTATAATAGATGAGTTTAGGAGGAAAAAAATTGGAAATGACCAATTCATTAATCAAAGATGTTCTACACATTTTTAAAGCTCATTTAAAGATTTAAAGTCAAGTTCACAATTCATGAGATTTAATTAAAACACACATATATACTGATTCAAAATGGGACTATTTACAATACCATGATACTGGGTTTGGCCAGCGGAAGGTAGTGTTGTGGTTTAGGTGAAAGCCAAGCAGGCTGTCTGATCACTAAGTTTGTCTTTCCTTTCCATGCCCACGCACACCAGGGAGCAAGCACTTCCAGAGGTAGTGCAAAGGTTGACGTCGTCACCAACAGATAGATCTGAATAGACAAAACTGTCCTCTAAAATACTGTCCATGAAACCACTCCCTAACTGTAAACTAGAGCCAATTGTTACAGTGGTAATTTCCTATAAAACAGGCATAACGTATTAACTGATTGATAGGCATAGGAACTGTGAAAGGATATTTCCTTAACTAGAGCCAAATTCAATAGTAAAGTGTTTATAAGTTGTGTAATTAAGCCAAATATATTACTACTGGAAAGCTCTGACATCAGCAATGAATTATTCTGCCTAGGAGATGTTGGCTAGGGGATTCAAACCTGCCCCCCTCAAATTATAAAGGCCTTTTGCCTATAAGTGGGATATATGCAAGGAGAAAGGCAGTAAGTCCCTGTTGTCGAAGACCTGGTGTGAGCATGAAAAATGTTATGAGACGTCACTTGCTAGTGTACAACTGGCCTCTGCAAAGGCTAGAGAGCATTACCAAAGGCCACTAAAGCAATACAGCAAAATATTGGTCTCCCTGAGACAAGCAAGACTCCTCCGTCAATATCAGCTACACCTCAACAGCCTGGAGATACTGTGTAACAGTGGCAGCCAAGTGTCTATATATATATATATATATATATATATATATATATATATATATCCCAAATCTATTTGGCTATTGGCTCTCTCCTTGGAGGAATAACTCACAGCGGATTCCACAAGCTTGTGTCCTCTGGTGGTTGGGCGATGTTGTGAGCCACAATAAGAACTTGTCACCCTTTATAGAGAAACCACAGTTTGTGGATTAGCATGGCATCCAAGCATCTGTGTCTATGCTCACAGCTTAGCTTGACATAATAAGTGGTACTGCTTAAATGCCTGTACATCCAATAGCTTGTGCTTTGTTAATATGACTAAAAAGGGTATCACTGGGAAAGCTGTCAATCCATGAAGGGAAACAACCTGAATAGACTGGAGTCCAAAATGACAACTCCAAAGAAATTAGACTGTTTTCTTCTCACCCACTTGTGCCCCTTTCCCAAAGCCCAGGGAACAAACTGCGGAAGAGGAGGCGTGGTAGATTGTAAGGGCTGTGGAGAGATAGGGGTGAATCATGAGACTACAGGAATATAGTCTGGACTCCTGACTGATCAACATGTCTGTGCATATAAGCTTCTCCAACTGGTCTATGGGAACCTTGGGTTGTTCAAAATTTGGACATAGATACTTGCAAAATGCACCAATTACCTGATTGTATGACATAATGAGTGACATCAATGCTATCTGCAAACAACTGTGTCATTGTATTGTAGAACCCCTTAAAAAATAAATAAATAAAAAATTAAAAAAAAATAAATAAAATACTGTCCAAACCAAAAATAAAGAGAAGAGCCAAGTCAAGGATCCAACCACATCAGTCCCCATGAACATTTAGGGGCCCCTCACACCTGCCCTGGGGAAAGTAAGGAAGCTAGTTATTGTACTCCTAGCTTGCCAATCAGAGAGGATTTCCAGGGTGAAGGTTGTAGAGACAGGAGGAAGCTAGCTATCGTGTATGCCTAGCTTGCCCATCAGAGAGATTTCCCGGGTGAAGGTTGTAGAGACGGGGAGGAGCTCTAGGCTCCGAGACGTGACTGATGAGCACGAGGAAGAACTTGTTCTGTTGTTAGTACTGGCCCTGACCTCGGGTCTGAGAGTCCAGGGGGATTCTAGAGGGTACCGTAATTCAACGAAGGGATCCAATGATCCCCCAACAGCCTGTGGAAACTGTTGCAGGTCTCATTTCCCCTATGCTTAGGTGGTCATTTGCTTGAACAAAATTTGTCCTCTACAAAAACAAGAAGATTGCAGCATTAGCCCCAATGAAATTGGGCTTTGAAACAAAGAATACAGCCTTGCTCAGTGGAGGGATCATGGCCAATACAGGTTTACTCCAGGGGCAGTTGTCGCTATTGAAGACTTTTCTGCACTCACTCCCCATGGCGGCTGATCATTTTTGAGTCTCCGAGGACTGTGTGAGCGGAAGCATGAGGAGATGTCGACAGCAGAGCCCTTGTGGGCTGATTTACAGTGAAGACGCTGAAGGTAAGGACAGCGAGGGCCAAAACATCCACAGCTCTGGGAGCTGAGCACTTTCTACTCCTTCCATCACCATGGCAACTGAAGCATTCCATGATGGAGGGGGGAGACTGGGAGAGTAAGTTTTTATTTATTTAGTTAGTTTAAATATATTCATTAATTTTTAAATTTTATGTGTATTGGTGTATCGGCTGCATGTGTGTAAGTGCACCTGTGTCCTGCAATGCCTGAGGAAGACAGAAGAGGGTGTCAGATCCCCTGGAACTGGAGTTACAGACAGTTGTTAGCAGCCATGTAGATGCTGGCTATTGAACCCTGGTCTTCTGCAAGAGCAGCCAGTGCTCTTAAATGCTGAGCCATCTCTCCAGCACCAAATTTATTTTTATTTTATGTGTATGGGTATATTGCTTAAATGTGTGTTAAGGGCACCCATGTCTTACATTTCCCCCAGAGGTCAGAAGAGGGTGTCAGATGCCCTGGAACTGGAGTTATGGGCAGCTGCTAGCTACCATGTGGGTGCTACTAACTGAACCCAGGTCCTCTGCAAGAGCAGCCAGTGTTCTTAAATGCTGAGCCATCTGGGAGAGTTGAGGCTGGGACATGGTAACCAACCAAGGTCTAGAAATGAATAGTGGTGGTGAGGTCAGGGATGTAACTGGAGTTTTAGGTCAAAAGCCCCAGCTCCCATAGCCCCAGCTGGGCTCTGAAACACTTCACGATAAAAAGAGATAAGTGATGGTAAACAGCAAAGAGAAGAGGCTTAATCAAAGTGACACATTTGGAAGAGAGAAAAGGATTTGGTGACCCCCTAGTCCATCTTTGAGACACTGAGATCTTTAGGTTTAAATGGAGAAGAGATTGGGGCAAGAAGTTTGCAGAACTAAGAAGCCCTGGCTAAGGTGTTGATAGCTATCTTAGTTCTGGGCATGCAAAGTGGTCCTAACAAGTCTGTATCACTTGAAGGGGCAAGCCAGTTCTCAGGAGATGGTTATTTCTTCTCCAGGCTGCAGCTTGGCCCTCATGAATAACTGTCCCTATGCTGGACATGGCCTGTCCTGTGAAGTTTTGCTCTTCCTAGCACCCAAGGTATCCGCAGGTTTAGGACTGTGACAAATCTTTGTATCTTCAGCCTTGCAGAGGGGAGGACAGGGTAGGCCTGTGTAGTCAGGAGTGTTCTGACCTGAAGCACAGGAGACATACAAAATGCAGACAGAGATGCCAGGCTTTCATCCTGGTTTTAGATACCCTGTGTGTGTAGGTGAGGAGTTAGCACTTTTTAACACAAGCAGTTTCCAAGTATCCATTATAGGAATAGTTGCATATGGACACCTGTATACCTCCCACTTCCTGCACTTGTCGGAGACTGAGAGTCAGTCTCAGGACCAGCACTACCTTACTATCCTGAACCTGTTAGTCATGGGACTGTAAGCACTAACACAGAGCATCTTAAAATGATGGTCCATTTTACAAGCCTGTCTGAAGTCTGGCTCTGGAAACTAGCCCTTGAGATGAAAGTGTTAAGCAGGAAGCTTAGAAACATTTGGGCATGTGAAGGTGGGGCAGGCTAGATAGGCAGGGCAACAAAGAGCCAAACTGCATGATGCCCACGAGCTGATTCAACAGCAGACCACCCCCAAGCCAGCCAGACCTACATGGTTGCCCATAATGATGGTTTACTGTCCTTTGCTACAATACAATGGAAGCGGCATCCTGTTTCCATAAGGCATCAGACATGACAACACACCTATATAAGGCCAGAAAAGGGGAGTAAACTCTAGTCCTAGAATTACTGAATAGAGGTTTCTGAAAAAGACTCCCCAAGGTATGTAGCGAGTAATATGAAGAGAAGAATTAAATGGCAATATAAGACCAAGAAGGGACCCAGGCAGTGCCAGAGGGAGCTCTGGAACTGAAGTGACTCTTCACACAGCCAAAGATGAAGCAAGAGGCCCAAGCTTCATAGAAGGGGTGAGGGAGGGGACAGGTGTCTAGGGAGATAGCAGTGACAAGATGCTGATAGGCCAAACTCTTTGTAGGTGGGGCCAATCTAACCCATCCATCTAGCTTCTCTTCCAGCTTCGTTTCATTTGTAGCCTAAATTCTAAAGCAAACTTGATTCCTCCCCTCACTGTGTCATTTCCTCTCTCTAGTCATTAACTCTGTCTCTCATCACTCTCCCAGCACTGGTGTAGAGGAGTAAGAGTAAGAAACAAGTCACACTCCCTTATCACCACCTCTAAGTTAGATGTGCAGTGGGTTTATGTTCTCCAAATCCACTTGTCTGTGCATAGTCCTTCTCTAGAGAATGAAACCATTACATGCAATGAATCATATGCAATGAAACCATTATACCCCCCCCACCATACCCTTCACAAGGAACAGGTTTCCAAGCCCTCAATCAGTCTGCTGGACAATCAAGTAGAAGTTGTCTGCTTCTTGAAACACTAAAATCTGACTTACTAGCAGTCACAAGATTCAACTGAGTCAACTCCATATGGTTTTCTGAACGTTCTTGTTCTTTAGCAACAGGGTCTCATGTAGCCTGGGGTGACTTCAAACTTCCTAGGAAATGGAGGTGCGTCTTGACTGCTCCAGCCCCTACACGTGTGCTGCCAACTTTGTGCTTCTGAAAGTACAGGGTCTTACCTAATTGGCCCATATCCCATACCATCCAAGGGAGGCATCTACAAAAGAAAACCTACTTGGAGCAAATGAGGGCTCTAGTCATTGCAATTTTAAGGCTAAATTGCTACTGATGTTTACCCTTGAGATGTAGGAGAGAAATAATACCTGAAGGAGAGACTGAAGATTATTTAAAGGTGCTGTGATTGAAAGAATCAGGGTATGAGTCTCAGAATTTCTGAATTTTGATATTGTCTTTGGCAGTCATCTTGGAGAGGAGGAGCCTCTAAGTTTGGGATAATTTTTTTTTAATTTTTAAAATTTATTTTGTATGTGTATGAATGTACTGTCTGCATGCAGGTCTGTGCACCCGTGTCGTGCAATGCCGCGGAGGTCAGAAGAGGGCGTCGGATTCCCCTAGAACTGGAGTTCTCCTGGAATTGGAGTTTCAGACGGTTCTCTGCCGCCATGTGGGTGCTGGGGATCGAACCCAGGTCCTCTGTAAGAGCGGTTGGCGCTCTTAACCACTAGGCCATCTCTCCAGTCCCTGTGATAATTTTTTTAAGACAGGGTCTCACTATGTATCCCTGGCCTACCTGGAGTTTGCTATGTAGACCAGGCTGGCCTTGAATTCATAACAGTCTGCCTACCTCAGCCTCTGCTGAGACTAAAGGCATGCACAATCATGCCCAGCTTGCAGTGATCTTTAAGAACACGAGCTTAAAAAAATCATTTAAAAGGTATTAGACACAAAAATGCATTATGCTAGACCTCATTTTTTTCATCAGATTTATACCAATCCTTGAGGCCATAGGGTTGCCACAAGCCTTTCTCCTGGACTTCCAGGCCAGATGACTGGCTCTGCAGAAGTTCCTATCCTCTTGGACAAGGAATTTCTGAAAATGATTATAGCACTTCAAAAGTATTATGTGTATTGTCTTAAATTTACATTCAGGGATACTGGCCAGAACATTGAACACTGTGTTTTCAGTCTGAGGCAGAAACTTGCCTCTGTGAACTCTGTCAGATAGAGCATTGGAAGGAAACTGCTCGGGGGCAAAACAAGCAACAGGGGGGGGCAGGGAACAGTGTCCATGGATGGTCCCTGTGGGATGGAGAGACCAGAAGGGAACTGGTGGACTGCAGCAGACCTAAAGCAGGACTACAATAGCACCCATTTCCTCAGCGAGTGCTCTGGCACCTCCTTTCTAAGAAAGATGATTCTGGCACATGTGAGTACAGGGGCTGTCCATCTCCACATCTCTAGAAGCCATGTGCAAGCTGGGGGTTATATCCTATATCCCCTCCCATGTGTAAGCTGGGGGTTATATCCTATATCCCCTCCCATGTGTAAGCTGGGGGTTATACCCTATATCCCCTCCCATGTGTAAGCTGGGGGTTATACCCTATATCCCCTCCCATGTGTAAGCTGGGGGTTATACCCTATATCCCCTCCCATGTGTAAGCTGGGGGTTATATCCTATATCCCCTCCCATGTGTAAGCTGGGGGTTATATCCTATATCCCCTCCCATGTGTAAGCTGGGGGTTATATCCTATATCCCCTCCCATGTGTAAGCTGGGGGTTATATCCTATATCCCCTCCCATGTGTAAGCTGGGGGTTATATCCTATATCCCCTCCCATGTGTAAGCTGGGGGTTATATCCTATATCCCCTCCCATGTGTAAGCTGGGGGTTATACCCTATATCCCCTCCCATGTGTAAGCTGGGGGTTATACCCTATATCCCCTCCCATGTGTAAGCTGGGGGTTATATCCTATATCCCCTCCCATGTGTAAGCTGGGGGTTATATCCTATATCCCCTCCCATGTGTAAGCTGGGGGTTATACCCTATATCCCCTCCCATGTGTAAGCTGGGGGTTATACCCTATATCCCCTCCCATGTGTAAGCTGGGGGTTATATCCTATATCCCCTCCCATGTGTAAGCTGGGGTTATATCCTATATGTGTAAGCTGGGGTTATATCCTATATCCCCTCCCATGTGTAAGCTGGGGTTATATCCTATAGCCCCTCCCATGTGTAAGCTGGGAGTTATATCCTATTTCCCCTCCAATCCAGCATTGCTTTTACCAGTTGTACAAAACTAATACAGGATATCTGGAATGAGATGAGAAAATTAAAAAAAACAATTCTATAGAGAGGAAGACAGATGTCTGTTTTCTGGTGACACAAGCTGTTGTTGGAGACCCCAATCAACCCAACGCAGAGTCTTGAACACCAGGAATGGCTCCCGGGCTACTGGTTCTGTCCAGTAGGTAGCACAACAGGCTCCTTCTACCAACAGCAATAGATGTTTGAAAGTGTCTTATGGCTGCTCGAAGCATTTTCATTTCTGATGGGCCTGTAATCTGTGAGAAATGAACTTCAATTGCTTTTTCTGCAAGTGCTAAGAAGTTACTCTTACATCTTGGAGGCAAAGCCCTGGCAGAGGACATGTCAAGGACTGGCAGGTCAGAGGGACTGGAATCAGAGCTCTGAAATGAACACTTGATACTGTATATAAATTGAATGATCAGCTGGGTGATTTTGGAACTACCTGGGTGGAATTGACGTGTCTCCTGGATGAGATGATGGTTCTAGGCCAGGGGGAGCAGCTCTGCCACTCAGCACTGCAATCAGCACATGAGGGGAGGAGACGGCCGGAGGAGGTGGGTGAGCAGCTTGACCTCGACCTTGTATTTTCACCCCTCTCTTTTTGATTGTCCTTCAGTGTGAGCGTAGCTACCCACAGAGAAGTTGCTGTGTGCTGTGTGCAAGCTAAGAATGGCTCAGCATTTGCAGTGTGGGATGGTCAAGTACATCTTGACCTCCATGTGTGACAAAGATTGGGAGATTCAGAGAGCAAGCTTGCTAATTTGCAGCCTCAACTTGGAAAAACAAATCATTATTGATTGATGATTTCATTTAAAAAATTGATAATATTCATATACCAAGCTCTGGTCCTTTTATTTATATTCAGAACTTTCAAAAAGAGACACAGAGGTAGGAATAAAGATTTACAGCCAGGGAGAAGCAATGAGAGAGAAACTGATGCAATCATATACGGCAAGAATCAAAAATGAGAATTACCTGGGCAGAGTGAGAGGAAGGGGAAAACACATGGAAGGTTGGGGAGGCACAGCTGAGCAAAGGAGAAAGAGGAAGAGAAGGAGGAGGAGGAGGGGGAGGAGGAGGAAGAGGAGGAGGAGGAGGAAGAGAAGGAGAAGGAGAAGGAGGAGGAGGAGGAGGAAGCCAGGGTCTGTCCCACAGTTCCCTTCAAGGACAAGCCCCAGTGACCTAAAGACCTTCCACCAGGTTCTTCCTCTTAAGGGCTCCACTTCCTCCAAAGAGTGCTTGCCTGGGACCAGTCCTTTAACTCATGGACTCTAGGGGACATTAAAAAACCCAAATTCACAATACTCATATTTTTATTTATTTATTTATTTATTTATTTATTTATTTATTTATTTATTTATATTTTTGNAAAAATCCAGGGTCTGGGGAATGTAGCATGTAGCGCAGTGTGTTCAAGGCTCCACTGATAATTCTCAGAGTGGGGTTCCCATGGCCTTTCTCTTTTCCCTTGGAGGAGGAGGAGGAGGAGGGGGAGGAGGAGGGGGAGGAGGAAGGAAAAAGTGGAAGGAAAAAGTGGAAGGAGAAGGTGGAAGGAGAAGGAGGAGGAGTTGGAAGAGGAGGAAGAGGAGGAAGAGGAGGTGGTGAAGGAGGAAGAGGAGGAGGAGGTAGTGGAGAGGAGGAAGAGGAAAAGAAGGAAGAGGAGGAAGAGAAGGAAGTACAAGAGAAGGAGGAAGTGGAGGACAAGGAGGAGAAGGAAAAGAAGGAGGTAGAGGTGGAAGAAGAGGAGGAAGAGGAGGAAGAGCAGAAGGAAGTGGAGAAGGAAGTGGAGGAGGAGGTTGAGAAGGAAGGGGAGGAGGAGGAAGAGAAGGAGGAGGTGGAGGTGCAAGTGGATGAAGAGGAAGAGGAAGAGGAGGAGGAACAGGAGGAACAAGAGGAGGAAGATAGACTAAGGAATAATTAATTCAGGGTATTATTCGAAAGGTTGACCTTCTCATGAAAACATATAACTGTCTTGACTAGTTTATCTGTTCTGGCTCTTTCCTTATCACCCATAGCTAGTTCTTGTTGAGAATGTCACAGTCCCTTCTTAGCTTCTAAATTGTAATATCTATTTTTGACAAACACAACTGTAATTCTCAAACATCACTTTTTTTAAAGGTAGTATTGCGAAAAATGGGAAAAGAAGTTAAGATAGAGAAGAGACTATCTCAGCTGCCACCCAGTACCCAGGGCACTGGACCCTGAAGGTTTTAAACACAACTCTGAGATGGCCTCAAAAAGTTCAAGTTCTCCTTATGATCCAGTGGTTCATAAGTAACCGCAGCATTAAAATTCACCACTGCAAACAGCTTTAGTTGCACCAGATCATGGGTGGACATAGGGAAAAGACAGATTATGGAGGTGGATGGAGGTTCGGAGATTTGAAGTGGGTTCAGAGCACAAGGTTGAGCTTCCATTTTCTTGTGGGTTTTAAGTAGTCTTCCATATATAATGTTACCTTAATCCCCATTTTAAGTATGCATGTCTGGTTTCCCATTTCCCACATAACATCTTAGTTTAGCTAATTGCCAATTCCCATCTGCTGCTGTTCTCGGCCCCAGGATGCAGCCTGTGCTCCATGCTCACTTATCAAGTAATTTAACAGGGACAGTTTCTGAACAAGCGTTCAGCTTTAGTTATTGCTGACTCCACCTGTCTCAGCAGAAGCTATTGAAGCACACTAATAAGATGCTAATTTTCTTTTTCAGTCCAGGTTAGAAAGAAAGACCATTCAAAAGAAGGCTATTCTGGTTTAATAGGTGGAGATTCTCAGGTGTATCCCAATAGATGACCCAAAATAGACTCCCAAGGCCTAAGGAGGAACACTTGCAAGGCAGGGCTTCATCCTTGCTAGTGCAAACTGGGATTCCTACTCCAACTCACTCCATTTGCATAAACATGAACTAACATCACATTGCACTGTCTCTTCAGACAAAAGGATATAGATATTGGAGAATCAGATTTATGTACCTTGACCTCAAAATTGGGCTTTTCTATTTTACAAAACTGACCTGTATGCAGTCCTTCCTGATAACATATTTGGACACATTCCCTACGTTGTACTTTGCTCTTGGCCCTCTGGTAAGAACTCATATGGACATGCTGTATTGCCTGAGTAGGCTGCTGTGATCTGCTAAGAATCCCTTTACTTACTAACCGCATACTTTATCACCTCATAGTTTCTTAGTTGTAGCATCAAATGCATAATAACAATTCTTAGGATACTTTTCTTCCTGTTGAATATATGCTGACCATATTCCAATTCCATAATTGCTTTTAACACGGGACTGTGGCAAAAACAAAACAAAAAATATATTGAACACTTTAAGCTATATTATAAAGACATTCCAATTTGCCGTGCTCTGCCTCTAGGTCAGGACAGACAGCTGGACTCCAATGCGATGCTTCCTCCCCTCCCGTGGCCCCATAAGCCTCACTGGTGCCAATGTAAGAAACACAATGGATGCAGTTATAAATATGTCAAACGGTGGCTTTCCGTTAAAACATTTCCTTTCTAGAGGACAAAGCCCGTTACTTAGGCCAGTATAAGAATGTCAAATAGTCGCCGTGTGTCTGCTTGTCCTGTTTGCATACCGAAGCGGACAGAACAGCACACTTTCACATTCGCATCCAACTCAGAAACATGGTCTGGGGTGCCACCTCAGTCCCGCCCCAGGGTAAAAAAGAAAAAGCAATTTTGGGTTATAAAAACAGTAAGAGCGTGAATTCCCACAAAGAAGGGAGGCAGAGGGGAGGCTGGCTCCCCGGGAGAGGCGGCCTCTGTGGCTTTGGTCTGCTAAACTGTGCATTGCAAATGGCAGTGGCCCGGCTTTCCACCCCCTCGAAGTAATGAACACACGACACCAACGGATCTCAGCGCTGTACATACCTTTCTCAGAGCAATTTTAACTTTTCCCATGTCCATTAGGCCTTCCAGCCTAATCTTACTCTGCCAATTGCTTCCATGGTGAGATCATTAAGTAAATTATTTTAAGATCAAACACCCTGCAGCGACAATGGCGTCCCATGTAAGGTAAATGCTTCAAAGGCCCCCCTTTCAAATTACAGCTCTCCGGAGTTACTCATCGGCCCTCGTAGGGCCTGCCCCGCCATCGCCTGCAAGGCTTGGCTTTTTGCCGCAGGCGAAGGTAGCACAGCTAATTGGCCTCTGTAACAAAACTGACCTGTGGACAGGATAAGACTTGTTTGGAGCTTAGAGACAAAAATTATTCAAGGTTAAAAACACACGAATGCCTCGAGCTACGTCACCAGGAAAGCGGAGTGAATGCACGTCCTGCCCGAGGTTCCTACTGTGAAAAAATACGCTCCCGGCGCCAGGCAACAAAGGCGCCTTCGGGTGGCAGCCGCGCGGGCCCGCATGCCGGGCACCGAGCTCCTCACTCTCCTCTGAAGCCCGGGGACAGCAGCCCCAGCCTCGCCCGGCTCCCGGGCCCCCTCCTGGGGAGGGCCTTTGATCTCCCTGGCTAGAGGCAGATGGAAGGAGTTAACTGCTCCAAACAGGTGCAGCGAGTTTACTTGACAGGTCCGGGCTTTTATTTCTAGCACATTAGCCGGGCGCATACAAATGGGCTTTTGACAGATTCGAGCAGGTAAAATTGCGACGAGGTTCTGCAAAAGCGCGGTCACACCTGCCGAGGTGCACAATTGCAGAAACGCTGCATAAATTACAGACAGGTAAAACCTCGGGGTTCCCGGCTGTGGGCTGCTCAGGGTTTTTTTTTCCCCCTACAGCTTGCGAAGGTGGTGTGTTGCGAGGGGCCCGGGAGCCTTCTCAAATGAGTAAACACCAAACGGACTCCTTGATCTCTTTGAGCTCAAAAGAAGTCGGGCCGGACCGGGGAGGTTCCCAGTCGTGCTCCGGTGGGGAGTCTGGTCACACTTCACTGGTATTCGCCTGGCTTTGGAGAAGTGGGAAATAAAGAAAGACCCCTGGCTGCCCTGGGGCGCCGTTCCAGCCCTCCCCCGGTGCTCCCCTCCGCGCCATTCTTCCTCTCCAGGTGAGAGATTGGGATCTACAAATTGTGCTTAGCTGATGAAACAGCTCATCCATTGAGGAAAGTTTGGTAAACACCAGCCTTCTGAGAACAGTCACCAGGGTCAAGACAGTGGGAGGATGTTTTAGCCATTCTTCTCCAATCTGGAGATACCGGCGACTCCTGGGTCAGTTGTTTGACTAGAAAAAATCTGTGGTGCAGGCATTTTCCTTTTACTCTTCTAATTTGAATGCGTAAGTGGTTATTTTAACAAGGCAAACATTCCAGGGCATTCTTTTTTTTGTGTGAAATGGCAAGCTGAAGACATGTACCTAAAATGATGTTGCCCTAAAATGATGGTATTTTTCATGTGTGTTTGTGGTAATGGTCTTTGTGTCATAAAATTAGATTGTAAACTAATAATACAGAATCATTTCTTTCATTTTTTTTTTCATTTTTAAGTTCCCAAAACTTCTGACTTCTTTCATTCTCAGAAATCTCAATAGGCATCGCAGTCAAGAGCTTACCCATTTGGCAGGAAGAGGTTCTCCTTCTTTGTGCTTTCAGACCAAGAACACCTCACTTCTTGCCTTTCTCTTTACTTTGCTGCTCACTAATGAACTGTAAGGGAGAGAGACCATGCTCATGATCAGAGCGGCTGGTCCAACCTGGAAAAGAGGGGCCTCCTAACAGAAGTTCTGTCTTGAAGTGGTTCCTGCTCACTTTCTACCTAGGACTTGCCTGTCTTTCCTCAGTTGAAATCACAATCCTGAGCTAGTATTGTATAGAAAGATTAAAATTTCAGAGGGCCTTAAAGTCAACTCGAGGCTTTATAGAGGAACTATAAAGAAGAGGGCAAACTAAAGGCCAGTTACACAAAGCGAGCTGTAGTCAATGAAATGGTTCTCACTTGTTCCTTGGGCATTGCTGAGAGCCATGATGTGGCAGGCACACGGGGCCATTCGAGGCTGAATGAGGTAGCTAGAATTCGGCTCAGGAAGACCTTTGTCTTGCAGCAGTGTGTGTGCATACAAGCATGTGCATACGGAGAGGATATGGAGCAAATGAACAATTAACAGGGGATACATTAAGCACTGAAACTTTGCAATGCACAGACTATTGCAGGGGAGCAGCCAGCCTTGACGGGAGTGAGTTATCAGCAGTTTATGGAGAGTTTCAGCAAAATATTTAATAATAAATAGAAATTTACCTGGCCAAGATAGAAAACTTGTTTCTATAAAGCAAAGACCAAAGGTGGAAGAGAATTCAAACTATTTGGATGAAAGCGTAAAAATGTGTAAGGTAGAAGAAATCAAAAGTATGAGCCTGTGATGAAAGTACCTGGTGTCTGCTGGTCGTAATGTGCTGCAGACCAGGCTGTGTACACAGTGAATGCCTAATTCCTTCTGTGTACATGAATCAACAATCCAACAATTCTGGGATGGCAGACTGACCAGTAGAGGAAGCCTATGTCCAAACTGTGGAACTTCCTTCCATACCAGCCCTGGACAGTTTCTTAAGAGAGAAATCAACCTCTGCATTGTCTTGGTCCCTGCATCTTTGGTTACTGTCATGATGGCTTGCAGTGCCCTCTTAATGAATGAGCACTGCCTTAAAGCAGAACGTGTACATGACTATTGCCATCACCACGAAAGCAAGAGACAGGGCCTAGTATCAGAAGCATGAGCCAGTGGCACCTTTGCAAAACACCAAACTGTTAAAGTCACCTGTGCTGTTCGACTTTCGGGGGCACATTGGCTTCCTATTCCATCTGAACTCTCCAGCTCTGTTCTGGTATTTCCAAGTATGTTTACAGTACTACAACTTTTTCAAGTTTTTTTTTTTCTCTCTGTATATATGTATGAGTATAGGTGTGTGCCTGTGTGTGTATGTGTCTGTGTGTGTGTGTGTGTGTGTATATGTGTACCACAGTGTATGTGTGGAGATCAGTGGACAACTTTCGAGGGTTGGTTCTTTCCTTCTACCATGTGGGTTCCAGGAATTAAACTTAGTGTCAAGGGCCTTCACCAAGGCCAGACCATCTCACCAGCTCCCCCTACTTTTAGAAATCAAAGTATGTGGAAGGTATCTAGGATTGTGATGTTTTAAATTATATGAATTTAGAAAGTATGTGATTTTAGAAGTTCTGGACTTTAAAATTATGAATTTCTAAAGTATGATTTTAGTTATAAGCTAAAATACTGAGGTGTGTTATCCAGGCCATTCCACATGCCCTGGATAACACACCTCAGTATTCTAAACGTTGTCTCGCTGAGGATGAGTGCTCAAACTCAAGAGATTTTAAACACAGTGTCTACGAGGCTCTGTCTAGCCTGTGGCTGGAATTCCCACCCACTGCCCTAGGGTGGGACCTGTCAGTCGGACACCATCTGCTCTTGGCTCTTGCTTTTGTTGGGTAAATGATCTAATCACATCTTTAGGAAAATTGTTCAACCCAAGCACCCCTAGTTGTTTTCACTCCTGTCGCTTGGTTTTATTTTCTACTTGGCTTTGAGCTTTGCCATTTGTCTGTCTACCACTGGAGTGTAAGCTGCATCTCCTTCTCTCTCCTGGCCCATCCTGGCCTGATGCAGTGTAGCCACTGCACCATTATTATTGACTAAAGGGATGATCAGATGAATCCCAGAGACTGCAATTGCCAGTGGATGGCTTAGAGCTGCTGTGGGTTCTCCTTCTTCTCCTTGTCCTCTGTCTTAAGGAAGCCCATGGTGTAAGGAGCTATGGAGCAGGCCTATATCTTGGGTATGGTATACAACCTTTTCTATTTGTTCGACTTGCTTCCTATTGGTCCATTTGCAGCCAATCACAAAGGAGCATCTTGCAGCAGTCTAATGAATTGCATTCAACAAGAATCACTAGGCAATAGAATTAATCCCTTAATTTCAATGAAGCATTGTATTGACTTAAACTGAAGTGCCTTCCTGGCACCAGTGGCCGGCACAGGCGGGCTCCTAGATTCTGTCTCTGGGGCTAGCCCTGAGGAGGCTCACACATCCCCACCCTCCCCCAGGAGGAGGAAAGGCATCCGAAGTCAGTGGTTCCAAATGAAGAAGGCTCGTTTTATTTAAGGGTCTCTGAGCATGTGGCTCAGCCCCACTGGCAGAGCATATCCGTTGATTTTTTTTTTTTTTTCCCAGAGAATCTATCACCATCAGAGGCTAAGAAACCATGTTCCCCCAAAAGGGGTTAAAGCAATACTGAGAAATTGCAAGATATAATTCTTTTCATTAAGATATGTTAGAAATGCAATAATAAAGTTATATTTTTACAGTGGGTAAGGAGCACCAAATTAAACAATAATAAGCCTTCACCTTGCTAGTCTTATTCTTAAATTCTCTTCAAGTTTTTAAATTACTGTTTATGAGAGTTGCTTTCCCATTTAATTCCACTTGGGCTTAACTGCCTCATATTTAAATTCATCAGGATCAAGGCATTTTTTTTAATGGGAGAGAGGGAGAGAGGGGTAGAGGGAGAGAGGGAGAGAGGGGAAAGGGAGAGAGGGTTAGAGGGAGAGGGAGAGAGGGGAAAGAGAGAGAGGGAGAGAGGGAGACAGGGAGACAGGGAGACAGGGAGACAGGGGGAGAGAGAGAGAGGGAGACAGGGAGAGGGAGAGAGAGGGGGAGAGGGAGAGAGGGGGAGAGGGAGAGAGAGGGGGA